>JACXSJ010001727.1:0-74313 GCA_014851325.1 Pentalonia nigronervosa | reverse complement strand
AGTTAAAAACTTAATAGTCAATAGATCGAAATACTGAAATCGTAAACTACAAAATACGCGGGAATTATTTAACTTTTATCAATAGTAATATAATAATAATAATTTATATTACAACATTTCAATTACAATTGTTGGTAGTACTTTTTCGATTTTCGATTTTCGGGTCCTTATCATTTTTCGGACAACTGCCAGTCACCGGTTTTTATTATCGACGAATAGGTTAGGGGGCAGGGACGAGATAATGATAGTTTTCGTTACGCTAACCGTGCGTTTCTACCGCGCCCCGTGTAACATTCCGCTGCATCAGGTGCATTGTAGCAACGCTCCGGTAACCGCTACAAATAGAGTAGCGATTTATTGCGTAGCGTTGCTACAAATGAGCTAGCTGCTGCTCCGACCACTGGCAGTATACAGATCGCGTAGTTTTTACAAAAAAAATGTGATGAGGTGTACGACGGTATTCGTGCATATACGTATATATCGTATTATTGTGTACCGTATACCAGGTAATTGCTACGGAGTATACCCTGATTCCGTGAAAACGGGTATACGCCGTATGCCCCCGTTGCCCTCCAAAACACCGACTGCTTGAATATAAAATTTTGTTATTGGGCGTTTGAATAAATAAATAAGATCGCCCGTTTTATGGATTGCACAGGTGTCGGCAGGGCCCGTGCGATTCGACGCCGCCTCCGCCGCCGCCGCCGCCGCATGTTCAAGACGGTGCGCGCCCAACACGGCGCCGGTGACCTGGTGGCCGAGCTCGAGTACACGATATTGCCGCAGACGGACGACCGTTCGCCGTCCGCGTCGAGCGGCGAGGAAGAACCGCCGCCGTGCGTCACCGCGGCCACGTGCCACCGGACCCATCTGCACCACCACAACCACCATCACCGCCAACATCATCAACAACAACAACAACAACAACAGCAGCAACAGCAGAAACAACAACACCAGTACCAGTACCGGTACCACCAGCACAGCAGGGACGCGCCGCCGCAGCCTAAACCGCACCACCATCACCACCGCCGGTCGTCGTCCTCGTCGTCCTCTTCGGCGACGGCCGACGACAGTGGCGGCGGCAGTGGCGGCGGTGCCGGCACCCGGCGCACCGTCGTCGTCATCATAGCCATGCTGGTGCTCGGGTGCGGCGTCGTGGCGGCCGCCGTGCTGGTTCCCATACTGTTGGCCGCCCGACTGGTGACCGTGCCCGCCTCGGCCCGGTTGCAGACATTCGCCGTGGCCGCGTCCGGCGTCATTCACTCGGCGCGCGGCGACTACGTGCAACTGCTGCCGGTCAAGCACGCGCCGCCCGGCACAGTCATCAATTTCGGACCGCCGCCGCCGCCGCCGCCGCCGTCGTCTACTGGCCGCCGGCGCAAGAGACGATCAGTCGCGGCCGCGGTGGTCAGACGACGGCGGAGGCGGCAGGTCGCCGACGTCCGACACCGGAGACCGGTCCGGACTGACGACAACTTCCGGTCGTTGGACTTCCGGATTCGTCAATAGCGACGGCAAAGTAAGCGCCCATTATATTACGTATATTATAATGCACGCACACGGTCAAAGAGTCGCCAACTATTCCGGATATCCGACACACGTGCACGACATATAATATGTCCTAGGCGACGCGACTTCCGTTTGGAAAAAAAGCCTTTGGCCCCTCGTCATAAACGGGGCCGCACCTGTCTCTTCCTCTAAAAATTAGATTTTTTTTTTCTTGGAGACAAACGGTCCCGTCCGATACGGTGCTGTGCGTAAACATCACATCACCCGTTTACAGCGTGTGGGACTTATTTCCGGTCATCGATATATTTTATTATGATAACGTTGTACATCTTTTTTTCCACATTTTGGTTTTCCTAATCCTATTTGAACAATATTATACAATCACGCGGATTTACGATTTACGAAAAATACAAAGAAAATATATATAGTTTTGTATTTAGGCTCTTTTTGTTACCTATATCATAATGGATAGTCATTGACAATAACCATATAAGCACACTAACTCACGTAATTACGTGCAGATCAGAAGAACTTTGATATTTGGTTTTTTTTGTAAACACTCGCGTCTTCATCTGAAGTACCTAGTCTTTTGTTATTCTTACACTGCTCGAATTTCAAATAATATTTTCTCTTTTCTATGTTCACTTTAACAATCTAACACGGAAAAATTAAATTTCAGTTTATGTCATGCAATAGATTTGACAAGGGCTAGTGCCCGACTGTAAATTATTTTTACATTTAATTTCTAGTTATGGGATTTTGTCATTTTAATAACTTACTGTTAAGTATACTTAGAAATTAAAACCCTTATACACACGACTCCTTCTTTCTCTCGAGTTATGCTCACTGAATCGATGCTAAATTTGTTGTCGGGTTTGTTAAATTCATATTTTCGTTATCAGACATTAATTATCATATTATAAGGTTATAATTATTTTATGTTATATATAGACAAGATTCTAATTATCTTAGAAATCCATTAGCAGATAACAACTAAATAGAATTAAAAACATAATATTAATTTTAGAAAATAACCTAATACGAACTATTTGTCATTATAAGAATTTGTTGAATATCATAATTTTCTCTTTTTTCTATGTTGTTACCTTTATAAAAAATATTGGAAATTAAAAAACCCATGTTTTCCATACGAATAAACTATACTCCTTATGCTATATCCATAAAGTAGTAAACCTTTTTACAAGTAAAATTTGAAATAATAAAAGATATGTTGACATCTACAAACTAAAAATCATGTCATTATTCGTGTGTTCATCACTAAGAAGTAAGAATACAATCATCTATTTATATGTACATAATATTATAATAATAAAATATTGGTAAGTAAATGAATATTTTAAGTTGAGCCATATATTTGGTGGCCAGTCATACTTTGGGTTCTCCTACATTAATTATTAAGTAAACGCGTTTTGTTTCATAGCATCTAATTGAATTAACATAATTTTCCCAATTGGCCTTATGCATACATAATATTATGTAAATTCGATTTGGTTCTATATAAAAAAAACTTGCAACCGGGATCGTTTAACAAATTATCCGATTTAGTGTATAATTTTAAAATAAATCAAATTTTCCAGATTTCTGTCAACCAACATCTTCACACCAATTTCTTTGGGATGACTAATGTTTTCAATGGGGATTTATAGAAAACATTTGTTATTTGTATTATCGCCAAATACTTCTGATCAAATGAAACTAGGATCAGTTAAAATTAAAAAAAATACAATAAATTAATATTAAATGTTTTGAATTAAAATAGAATAATTTGTTTATGTTCACTTATACCTATAACTTATAAGCAATTTTTTAATAATTTGTTCCTATATAATATATTATATTATCCAGATTATGAATTCGCAATATTTATAATAAATAAATCTAATTTTTTAATGTTTTTAATAGTTTTTTTTTTTACTAAAAATATATTATGTGCATAAAACGTTGCAGATTATAATATCATATATGTAAAATATTATATTTGGGGTACTTTAAAAACGTTTTAGATTCTTATGCGGATTTAAAATTGTGTGCAAATTTCTTCTTTGCAAGTTGTATTTTTTTTTAAATAAATATCTATCAAGTGATGTATATCTTATCTAATTAAATTTGAATTTTCGTAAACAATTAATTTATATTATATAATATATTTACTAATTTTACTCCATAAATTAAATAATTGACCACGGGATTTTAATTAAATAAATAATAATATAATTAAAATTTTTTTAATCATATACACTGTAAATTATATTTATTTTTCTATAATTTTTATAATATACTAAAAGTATTTATATATTTAAAAAATTTTTTTTTAAATAATACAAAAACGTATTTTGTTTATGCATTTTATAATAATTTTGTTCGGAAACATAAAAACAGTTATTCTTAAGGGATTTCATGTGTTTCTTTTTAGATTCGGTGTGAAGTAAGGAAGCTATTGGTTTTACAATGACGTGTGTTTTTTTCGGTTAACACTTTTTTTGTGGGAGTAAAAAAGCTTGAAAAGTTTTATGCGGCACCTCTACAGATTGGAAATTGAACACAGTTTCGAAAGTGGAGAACTTCTCAGTAGTTTTCACAAAAATCACTAAAAATTCTAGAAACGTCGTTTCAACAACGTCTTGACCAGACATGCTCGAAAGTTAGAATCGTTTTTCTCACGCAATGATGTATTTATTGTTATCCGGAAATCAGAAAGAAAAAATAAAATAAAGTCCATTTATATTCATTGAACCATTGTATAAAATCAGTGATAAATAAACATTTTATGAAAGCCGATTGAATGAAACCAACAAAAGTATTTTTTCATATAAAAATTTATTTTCTAAGGAATATGCACATTAATGGAGACACGTATTTATCGTTTTTGGTTTATTATATGTTTTACGGAATAGCTTAATTTATTTAAAGCGTATATCACGAGTGAGGAGCCTGCTTGTCTTAATCGCTTTTAATTATATAGTCAAGATTGTGGATCATCCATTATTAATTTTTTCTCATCACAACGTTTAATCTAATTAAAATTTAAAAATTTAATTTGCATTGGAAAGTGTTTAAAATTAGATATATGATATACTTATAGTAAATTATTATAATTATAATCTTTGTTTTAAAAGCTCCAATTATAATAAATTTTTAAACTTAAAAAACAGTTACGACAACATTTCGGATTTCACGTCGGGTTTTACTAAACTAAATTAAAAAAAAAAATGAGGTTTTTATAAAAGTTATGGTTCATCAATTTTTAATAACAGTAGGTTTATATTAATGCATTTATATTTTATAATTGCTTTTTCGAAATGCAAATAATTACGTTTCCAAAGTGTATATTTATATATATTATTTATCAAATCAATTGAAATATTCAAACTAATTGTACCAATCAGCAACACCTCTATTTTTTTTTTTTTTTGAAATAAAAACTGATATTTTTATTCAAACAATTCTTTAACAATTATTATTGTAAACGACGATATTATGGTGTGATTTTTAAAAGTTTCTTTAAACGTATCAATAAATATTAAACTCTATATATTATTAACTTTTGTTTTACCAATTGAGACCGCTCGAATCTTTAAAGATTTTCGGGAAAAAAACGATAATATTAATATTCCTTGTTCGTTTTCTGGTGGCTTTAAAATGCTAATACATACATAAATAGGCATTAGCTTTTATGTGTTAGTCACGGGAAAATGCGAAAAGATTTGCGCCTATGTATTCATATACACTTTAGATATTATAATAATACGTTCGTTACAATATAGCTATTCAATATAATAATATAAACGTATAGCTTATAAACAAGGATTTAAATATTTAATGATTAACAATCTCAAACGAAACGAAAAGTTTTACTTGCCAGTGTGTATTATAGGTACACACCGCTCATATAAATTTCTGGGATTTAGATTTAAAATAACCATATGACATTTTTTTGAAAAGCCACAGCGAATAAAAATATTTAAATACTATTTTCACGAATCTATAACTGAATAGATTTACCAAGTATACTCACTCCCATTTTTTCCATTACCTAATCATTTATTCAAATTCTGATATTTGTAATTTCTAAGTAAAAATAAAAGGAACATATTTTTAAATGCAATTTTTTTATATATGGCGTGACCGGTTGGCGATATAAATTTCTTCTTTTTATTTAAGAAACACATTCCTCTCTACATTTTTTAATCAAATGTCTTTTTTTAAAATGTTTTTACGCAATTCAATCAAAATTCGAACGAGTAGTTTTTGAGTTAATATTGTGTACTACGGATAATATCCTGTCCATGATAATAGATTTAGAAAATATTGAGGGTACGATGATTTGAGAATTGTATTATTTTATATTATGTTATCAACATTTTATAATTTGTAAAAATTGTCTAAATATAATAAATTCAAGATTCAATATTACATGAATTTGAAATTTTTATGAAACTCATTTTTAAGGAATATAATCTTTAGTTGCATATATTTTAATAACTCAAAAACAACACGTTTGAATTTTGATTTAGATATACATTAATATTAAAAAAAAAAATGATTTGTTTAGCAATTTACAATAAAAAAGATTTGTTTTTAATTAATAAAAAATAAGTTATTATTGCCATAGAACTCTCCTTAAATGATATAAAAATCTAAATAACTTAAATCCTCGTACTCTTAAATATTCCAAAAACAATCAGTATTTGAAAAAATAAATAAAGGAAAAAATTTAGATGAGCATGCTCGCCGAATCACACTGTTATAATATGCAATTTAATGTTTCAATTTCCAACTTAAATTATTTTTATACATTTTAAAATATCGTGAAATCTGTGCACACGTCGTTCGCTGCAGCCTGCAGCAGCTTATGAAATGTGCTTTAAACTGTTTTTTTCTCGGTATTACACGCGTTATATCTCATATTATACTTTATTTTATCGACGTCAGTGGTGTTACCGTTAGGTATATATTATTATTATACTCTGAGAAGGTATTTAAAATCTAAAAATTATTACGAGCCTCTCCGAAACATTTCCATTCAAATATTATATAATAAAACACGCCAGCGCATTATTCGATTTACAAGTACCACATATATGGTTATAATATGCATAATGTATAATACCTTAATGCTCAAACGAGTAATATAATATTATATCCGTGTCGGGTTATCGATATATATTGCATTCTTCGTACTCGTTATGAAATATTTGCTTAAGAAGGTTCTTCGGGCCTTTTTTTTTTTTTCATTCAAATCGCTTACAATGGCACACTGTACAAAATGCACAAACATATATATTACAATAAACATATATACATGGTGATTCACTCATATTTTTGTCCTTTAATTATGAATTTATTCAAATATTCTGATTTTTTCATACTACCTATTTAAAGAGCGCCCTGTTGCATATAAACTTCTTTTTGTCAAAAGAGAACCAATAACTTTTTAAGGCAAAGAAAATTATTAAATAAATAGTTTTTTTTAAATATCGATGTCCCTAATTCAAAACACGAACGTGTAGTTTCTCAGTTCTTAAAATGTTTATACTAATGATAATAATGCTAAAAAAAAAAAATAATATATGTAATATTGGAACCGGTGGCGTGGCGAACTTGACATTTTCCAGAGGCTATAGTTTAATACATCCCCATTTACCAGCACCAATAACCCGGATAAATGGCATTCACTGTAATATTTGTAACTACTTGTCGCAGAGTTAAGAAAATCAAAACCATTTGTTTGAATTTCGATTTTGATACGTCAGAGTTTTCAGAAAAATTATCCGCTTCATAATTTACGGCGCTCGTCATTCGAATACCAGAAATTCGTGTCTCAATAGGGCACTCCTCAAGTTGGACATCGAATCTCAAAAATATGAAAATGTGGCCTTTAAGTAATTATATTTAAAAAATTCCAAAGATCAGATTTTGAATAAAAATGCCGAAGAAAAAGAAGGAGATGAGCGTGCGTTATGAATCATCTTCGTGCATTGTGTGTCTTATAATAATTGCGTTTTGGTGCAAACAGTTTTTCGGTGGTCGTAAATTGGTTTTTCCACCAGAATGCTTCAATGTTGGCTTTCCTACGTTGCAAAAGTCAATATTCGTATTGTCACCTATCAGTGAATTTCGTTCCGATTTACAATTACATTTCCAAACTATCTTGTTTGTATTCGTATTTCGAAATAATATCGCACCGCGGGAAATCATGTCGAATGTAATGATAAGCAGCATCATAATAATATGTATATACGTGCAACGTGCATAATATGAACGTCACGGGAATTACAATATTTTTAAGCTCGTGTACCCATATCGAAAATAACGCAAATACGATTTCGATGTTCATCTATATCCTATAAAAGACTAAAGCGTCGAAAACTAATTTAAAATATCAAATAGTAATGTAAAATTTGACTATTATACAATATAGAAAATGAATTGCGGCTATACATTATTTCAAATCGTTTATGCGAAAATATAAATTATAACTTCATCGGCCGTTGAAAAAAACAATCTAAAAGTCCGTACGAAATAAAAAAAAACGTACTTCAAATATTATTGTGCTGATGACGGATTTCGATTAAATTCATTAATGACAACAAGCGCATTTTCAGACCTAGCCAAGAACTCTGAACTAATTATTGGAATAGCTATTGTATTGGCTTAACCGCAGTCAGCGTTTGTTCTATACGAAATTGCATTTAAACTGCAATTATTCGCTATTAATTTATGTTCCCATCAATGGTATCACAAACTGAAAACTGTATAATCTATATAAATACCTCCGTTCAATTATATTTAATTTCATACGGGTATAATATTCTTTCTAATTCTATAATCCGCGCTGCTGTTTATTATGCGACTGCGGGCAATGAGAATGCACGTATGTATATTAGTCCTTAATTATATTTCATCGAAGGAACCTCATTTCGAACCCTTCGGAGAAAACAAAATACAAAATATGTAAAATGTTTAGGTATCTACCGAGTAAACACGACTGTAATGCTGCCGACCATTAAAATAATATGTTGTGGGTATTCGAAGTTCTCGACGCCTGCACCGGCGTAGTTGAACAACACTAACTGGGTCGAGAGTCCTCCACTGGTCCGCGCTTATTATCCTTGTAGTCATATTCATTACAACCGTGGTATCATAATATATTTTATGCAAACACGGTTTAATCAAATCATGACATTACTATATCTACGATCGCAGTCCCGGTATTTCGAGATTTGCCTATTTTAATAATAATACGTTTAAGCGAAGTAATATTATATATATTTTTTTTAACGGGCTCTACTCCTCTGTATAACTGCCAGCTTATTCTGTTTCCGCGCCTTACTATGAATTAAAAAAAAAAAAAAAAATTCAATTATGTACTACAACACATGTACAATATATACTACACATATAATACGCGGAATATTATTAAATAATTTAATATCTTTTATACCGTTTTATAGTAGTGAGCTGCGGTAAATTAATTGTTTTTAAACGCTCGCAATATTCTATAATACTTTTATACGTTAAATCCCTTAATAATGATACCTTTATGTGTCTCATTGGTGTACACATCGAATACTAAATACTACCGCCGAAGTCATTTTTTTTTAATTTTAGTATATTTTTCGGGGCCAGCTTCCTGTATAGATATTATTGGTGTGGATATGATTTTTTTTGTGCCTTACGGGTGTCACCTATATACGGTAAAAGGTAAATTGCGAATTCCTCTCTGATAAAAGCAAACTTGGCACTTTCGAAACGGGATGATATAATATTATTTAGGGGTTTTTGTTAAGCTTGGAACGCTATATAATTGTGTACAACTTCCGCTGTATTTAGTGTTTTAACCTGTTATACCTAAGTATAGTCGGTCCTGGACGGATTAAAAGCATTAAAATTTTTCTCTTTTTTGGGGTGGATGGAGATAAACAATTTTATACCCCAAACAAGTTTTATTTGATTAAATTGTTATTATAAATAAATAGGTTAAATGAACTTAAAATAAACATAATAAAAATTTTTGTGTTTTTTTTTTCGTAATGGTGATATTTTTACTATTATTGTTTTTATTTAGTGAGACACGAGTTACGACTGCAGTTTCATTAGCGCATGAATATTGTTTTTATATTAGTTTATTAATTAATATTGAAATGCTATTTACGCTTTACGGTAAAGTTCAAACCGTGTGATTAAATAATAATATATTCGTCATTTAAAATTATAAAATCAATAATGACTAAACGAGATCGTTATTACTATATAGTTAAACTATATAATTTTGTAATAATGATGATGTTATGTTTTATTATTTGGTTTTCCCAATTTTGAATTGCACAGTGTTGATTGTGATTCGTAATTGAATGACTTCTATAACTACACCAGTTATATTTTATTGTTACATAATTTCAAAATATTTACATCTTCCCCTCCTTCACTTGTTAAATCCATTTTTATCTTGATAACATCTAGGTAAAGATTTAGATTGTTGAACAAATATAACTACATATATATATATATATATATATATATATATATATATTATAATGAATGTTTAGAAAAATATGCAACTGGAAATAATTTTGATACTGTGCGCAGTGTTTATTAATTTGTGTTGTTGTTTGGAAGAATTACCGCAGCAGAAAAAAACAGTATTTTAGTACGATATTGTTGTACGTTCGTGTACAAAAATCCGCAAAAGTTTGGGATTTTAATGTGCGTGAAATTGACGTGTCGGGGAAAAGAAACAAAAATAAACAGTGTAGACGTATATACAATAAATATTATACGTTAGCGATAATTAATTATGAATTGGAGTTTAGTTGAAAGTTTTATTTTTACTGAGCGATACGCTGCCGGGATGGCATCGTTAGGTAAGTTATATTTACCATTTACGTGTATTATACGCGACTCGATTATTCTTGCAATAATTTACGAACGGCCATATGGCATAGCGATTAATTTTACACAGAATGTGTCCAAAATATTTAATTTGAATTGTTATTTTGGTTCGTATATTATTATAATATATGGTGTGATTCATACATACGATACTCGTTTTTTTCAGAAAATATATTTTTTAAATATTTTGAGTCTTGACAAAACAACATTTTTGAAAATATTTTATTATTTCTTATCGTTATTAGAAATTTTGGACAAGTAGTTTATTAGTTATAAGTATTTAAATTTTAAAGTTTAGATAAATGGACGAACATTTGGCGGGGACCCGTGTACCACTCCGTTACGCTCGTCTAAACTTTAAATATTTACTAATAATAACTCGTATAATACTATTTGTCAAAATTCGATTTTTATGTATTAGAATACTCCGAAAAATATTCTGTTTTGGAATAATAAATTAAAAATGCACAAAAATTGTAAAAATGTAAAAAATATATTTTCGAAATGTTAACAATTTTTGAAATAATTAGTGTGTCTTACGATAAATTGATCATTTGGTATAGAGACAATTGTCGAACGACGTTGGTTTTTTCTATATATATAATACTGAATTGTATTGAATTTAACGTATTTTACGTTTGCGCGGCGACGGTGACTCCTTCCTTCCGAAAAAAAATATCAGCCTTTTGCCCATTTCGCGCCACGGACAACTTGTTGAACGCGGCCGAATGGCAAAGTGGATATTGTTTTTTTTAATACAAAACAGAACAAAATAATATATTTTAATATTATTAGGCTAATAACCATTGATGCCGAAGCCTTAACAGCTATTTAAAAAAAAAAAAATAAAATATTTAATACATAATATCGAATTATTATAATATACAACGATATTGATATTATAGTACCTACATATATATCATAGCTCGACCGGTTCGAGATCTCGCAATGTCGGTACCGTAATTTGAATTTTAAACTTAAAACCGTCGTACTTGGGTGCTTATTATACACAGCTGGCCGTTTAGAAAATGTTAACGCGTCGCGGATAAATGGCGATGAAATTTATTTAAAAATAGAACAAAAAAATGTCATTATTATTTAAATGTCGACTATTTTTATGAAATCGTTTCCCGACGCTATATTACTATCGCTATATTTTATTCGTACACAGAAGCTACTAAAACTTATTGTTATTATCATTATCATCATCATCATCATCATCATCATAATTTTCTCTCTTATCGTCGGCTCTGAAATAAAACGGGTAGGTACCCGTGTTGTAATGATAAATCGAAAAGCATTTTATGGTCGTCGTTAAATAATCCCAATAATGCGAATTATCGTAGTGCAATATGTATAATATAGCAGCAGGTACAGTGTCGCAAATCGATTATGAAACGACTGCCTCTCTCTATAATATACGGTTTGTAAACACGGAACACCGTTCGACGAGAAAACAAAATATAGCGTTCACGCCGATTGCGCGGGTTTTTATAAGCTGACAATATAATAATATTGTAATATTATTATGTTTATGGTGTATTTTTTGAAATAAACTGCAAATCGTTCGCCGAGTTAAAACGAAAAAAGGGAAAATCCGTGAAAATAATACCTACGTTCCGTCGACGGGGCGGCGGCGGAAAATAAAAAATAAATCGTTATAATTTATACGCGTATGGGTGTGTATTATGTCATCATTATTATTATTATTATGCTGCGTATAATAAACGCGGAGGCCGTAATGACATCGCGATCCGAAAAAATGATTAGATTAATGCGCCGCCATTTTCGCGTTTTCGTAGAAAATACATTCATTACGGGAGACGAAAATTAATAACGAAATTCAAGACCTTCACGAAAGTCTTTGGCGGTTTAAAAGTCGGTATATTATTATATGTATGGTATATCGTGTATAATACAACGACGGATACATATGGGGGCAGGTGGCGGTTACCTTCACACCTCTACTCTCGTTTATTGGTTAATTTATAGTAAGGTAGGGTACCTATATTTAAATAAACACCGACTAAAATATATTTTTACACATTTAAGTGGCGGTTTATCACTTTTTAAGACAACGAGTATTTATTATACAAACGGCTGTGTAGAGTGACGGTTTAAGAAGTTTACACATCATCTTTATCCGTGGAGTCATCGTGGTAACACTACTCATGCAATGATATCGCCTTTATCAACTTAGTGTTGATCTGCAAAAAAAAAATAAGTAATCGACTACCTTTATATTTTATGTGTTCGGACGCAATTCTATATCCATATTATTATGTATTACAATAAAAGATTTTGTTTAAAAGTTGGTGCTTAACACCTCCATTTGTCCTCATCAATCGTTATGGCTTCGATTTGAAATGCATATTTTATGTAGTAGGGCCTCTGTTTGTTTCATTCTTAAATCCAGTGGCGTAATTTGAGTTTTTTAATAGTGGTGCCAAAATATAAGCAAGCCAATTTTTTTCTCCAAAATTTCAGGCAACTTTTTTATCATCCTATAGTAAATAGGTCAGTGTTTGGCTTAGAAAATAAATAGTAGAAGTAGATACTCTGCTGACACATAAAAGATGTACATCCTTACATAATTAAAATATTCACCCCCACCCACTTAATTACATCCTTCAACATATTATTACCACAAACCAACAAACATTTCATAAGTAATTTATTATTAGAGTTCTGATTTTATAGTGATTTGCTTTTTTATTATATTGGTCTGAAATGAAGTTATGACAGCTATAAATTCGATTTATACTACTTAGAATAAAATAGTTGAAATTTTATTTTGCTTTTTTTTTGTTTTTATGTATTATTTTTTTTAATGCTTTTTTCGGTATTTTTGTGCTTTGTTATGTTTAAAAACATTTTTTTCAAATGAATTCTAAATCAACCTATTTAAAAGATTAATATTTACTTTTATATCATACTAACTAATCATGTACACTTCGTCGCCCATTAAAAAAATTAATAATGCCAACTATACGAATAATATATTTTATTTTATAATATAACGGTTAAAATATATTAAGTAATTTCGTTACAACAATATTTAATTTATTTTGGATCATATTATGTATTTTTATTGGTTTTATCGAGAAAAGCCTGACAATTCATGTTTTCGATTGAATGCTATTTTATTGACGTGCTTTTGGATACACAATATTTTTTTGTTTTTCATAATGGTGCGTACACAAATAAATCAGAAGGTTTTCCGACGCGTGAGCTGGCCACGTACAGCTGTCCATGTTAGAAATATAGATTTTCCAAATTTATTCCACATACTTGTAGCGGTTGTCCTTGTGCTTTATTGGTGGTCGTTGCGTAATGCGTGGCAACAGTACATCTTATCGCCTTTAAATTTTCCGTTTAAAATTGTAACTTGATAATGCTGTTCGTCATCTTTTTCACCGAAAGCCTGGTACCATTGCAAAGTCGTAGTGGATTGATATTTCGTTGAAGAATGACGGGTACGCCAATTTTCAATGTTAGAACGCGAGGCGGCATGCATGGCAAATCGAGTGAAATTAAGAATTCAGTTGGATAATTGACAACTTCGTCTTGATTCATTACAGTATCGATGGACTTGTACGTTGTCGTGTCGCTTGGAATTTCGTTTTGAATGCTGAAATTGATTGTATTTCCATCATTGTTTTTGGCTGCTAATAATATAGCCTCTCCACTGAACCACTGATAATTTCTCTAATTTTGTGCTATATTTGGGAAAACTTTGTCAATGAACTTATCGGTGGTTACTGTGATTTTACAGAAATTTGTTGGCAATGTTATGCATTGTGTTGATTCATCGATTGCTATTTTCCCATTCCCCATGTCCAACAATTGTTTTGCGAAACTATCAGCTGATGCACCATTTTGTAGCTGTACACGCATATTAGTCTTCGAGTTCAATTTATATACGTGTTGCTATGAAACTGATGATTTGAGACATACATTGAGCTCATCAGAAACGGCGTTGAAAATTAATTCAAATTTGTTGAGCGAATGAATCAGTATTCATATGAATCACACGGAGTGCAATAGACAAAGTATCAGCGGAACATAAAAAAAAAAAAAAACAAAAACACGAAAAACATACAAACTGTCAATATGAAATTCACAAATCCTATTAAAACTTTGAGTACCATAGACATATGTGCCATGAAAAAAATTAATTTAAAAACAACAACTAAATGAAAATAAACAAATATCAAAGACGTTTTTCTGTTATTTTAGTCACAATAAATAATAATAATAATAATTTCTTTCACACTAATTATTATTACAACTTATTATTATTATTATTATTATTATAATAAATCAATAGCAACTATTTATAAATAAATATTTCCATCGTAAATCTCAAAATCCTTGTTTGAGCAGCTCTCGGGGTTGAACCTTTTCTTTTTTTAATTAGCCTATCTTTTTCCCAGAGGTCTAATCTATCTCTGTCCCATATTTAATCGCAATCAGTTGAACGGTTTGGGAATGCATAAAGTACAGACAGACAGACATTAATTTTTATATATATATATATATATATATATATATATATATATATAATGTGTTTTAAGGATATGGCTGAATGGCTCAATCGATTTTATTTTGTTATATATATATATATATATATATGTTTGATGTAACTTGGATGAGAATTAATGATATTAGGTATACATATTTGTAAGATCTAAAAGATCTCAATTTATAAAAGTATTTTATCTGATCACCGGCGACATTTTTTAATTGAAAATATTATAAAAGTTGAAGTCGTCCAATGCAACTCGGATATCACAGGTGAATACACTTAAATTTTAAAAATTGTTGAATGGGTAGCAGAACTTAAAAGTTAAATTTTAATATCCTCACATTTAACAGTGTAAATAAAAATGTTGCATTAGTCGACGGACTTAATTTAATAAATTCCATTAATGAGAATATTTTTCATTTAAATTTGTGTCGTAAATTGTCTCTTAGGACTACATATTTCATCTGCAGTTCTCCTTCCCCTAAGAATTCTCGCGAAACATAGCTGGCTAATTAAAACTTTGAGACATATTAATGTCTGTGATTATCACGTATATATTGCTATATCAATACTTACACACATTTTGTAAACAGTATAATATTAACTTCGTAATTTTGTAAATAAACCTAAATTAAGTGCCGTCTCATGTGTCCTCATTAGGCACGCTAGAATATCTGAAAATTTAGTCTGTAGTTTTTTACTCAATCCCCTTGCTGCATCCCCCAAGTCAAACACTGTTAAAGGTACATGTGTTTTGTCCTGCGACGCATGTACGGGGTCGGAGAATTGAATTTTAATATTTTAATGAACTATAATTATTGATTATAAACTTATTTCACCTTTGGATTTTGATATACTTCTAAAAACCATATATTAAGTACATTTAATTATTTAACCAATATAATATACACATGAACTATAACGGACCTAACTATAGGGTACAAATTAAAAAACGCAAACATGTGAAAATGTCGTCATAATGTCTTAATTAGATTCCATACCAACTGTTTTTAAGGTGTATTATAATTATTTATATAATTTTCTGCGTGTCGCACTCATTTTCGTTGTAAGCTGTTATTGTGTGACTTAGAACTTTAGTAGTGTAAACACAATAGCAGAGCATTCCCGCACGTGCACGCACAATGCACATGTCAAAAATGCGGTATATCAATTATTTTGTTTTTTATTTTTGTCTAAAAGTACCTACCAATCTTTCAGTCAATTTATTGTATAGTTAATACAATTAAATAATAAATTTATTTTAATACAAATTAGTTAAATTTGTTTTGTCTAATAAAATGTCTGAAAAAATCTTTGAAGCCGTCTCAAAGAAGTTGACTTGAAACGACTTTCTTATATTTTTAAATTAATTTCTTCAGTTCGATATTATTACAATTTTTAAATTTAAAAACAAAATATCGAAAGGGGCGTAAGAGTTCAATTTCAAAAAATTGAAAAAGTCGTGTGTGTCAAGTAAACTTATTTACCAATTAAAATATGTTTTTACAATTCAACTTATTTGAATATAGGCAGTTCAATAAATTGGCATAGGTCTATTTAGCTGAGAATACGGCCGGAATCAAATCTTCTGAAATAAAACTGAATCAATATGTATTGATACAATTATATATCATGTCAAGAATTTTCGATGAATATGTTTTCCAGCAATCGAGAGTGTCCCTATATTCCGGGTCGTAGTTAATCAATATTTTATTGTTAACACAAAGCACATTATAGTATTATAAATATTATATGAATATTATAACACGTACCTATATAATTTATAAGTATACGTAATTTATCTCAACTCTTTGTGCATAGGTCATCGCGGGCGCGTTTGTAAAAATCGTACGGCAGTCCAAAATATAATACAAGGGCAAAAATAGCGGTTTACACCCTGCCACCATCAAACGGCACCCCTCCCCCGTCTAAATCCACCCCAGACGACGACGTACTGATTTGGCCGGCAGAGTATGGTTTTTTTTTTTTTTTTTATTTACGTCCACCGTGTTATTATATTATACTATATTGCTGTGCCAGTCATTATTTTATATTTTTTCGCAAAGACTATTTTACGCTCGCATCACAATGCCGTACCGACCGGAGGCATAGTATAATAATATTGTCGTACACGCACACGAAAATGGGAAATCGCGGTGGCGGTGAACGGTTTACTGTTTATATGTATATGTGTATAGGGGGAATTCAATGTGTCATTACGGCGGCGTTCGGTTTTTACGGTTTATACGTTTCCAACAATATTCTCGCTTTTCCCTATTGCTTTTTATTTGTGTACATTTTTTTTTTTTTTTTTTTACGGCATTTCCCGCAAACGCTTTCCGCGCATATTGTCGTGTGTGCGCGCGCGTGTGTGTGTGTGATATATGCCGCCGCCGCCTATAACGACGCCGTTATAGTCCCGATGGTTTAGTCTCCAAGCTCCTCTCAAAGAACACAGAGACACACCACACGCGGTTCATAATCACTTTGCCGAAATACTGACTAATATTTATTGGTTTTATAATATTTTGAAAACATTCTCATTTCGCCGATATTTTAGTTCTCCGATGTCTCTGTAAATGACTGAACAAACCACGACTTTAATTAACTTTTAACAATATTCCCGATTCCCTGACAGACGATGGTAGATATAAAAATAATGCACATTTTTTTTTTTCATACGTAGGTATTGTTTATTAGTTTATGCACTTTATACCTCTATACTTTTATTAGTGTTGACAAATTTATCAAATAATTATACGTTATACATAGTTATAAACGAATTTATACATTGTATAGCCTCTATACTGACTTATAATGTTTCATTTTCTGTTGTGCAGTAGATTTGTTGGCAAATTGGGATTTGTCTACGTAAAAATACACGCCACACAAATACAATATAATCGCCGTTTTTAAAAAGAAAAAAAAATTATAAAATTATATTAATACAATTTTAGTTTCACAATGAAAAATCCACATAGGAATAATTGATCGTTATTTGATAGGTGTATATGGCTTAAAAAGATCCAATAAATTTCAATATCGGTTCACAAGAGGTTTTACAAGACATTTTACTCGATTTGTAAGTTTTGGACCAATTTTTTCACACTTGGCGCCTGACGGCTGGCACTGAAGATGAAGTGACAGATATTGTTTGAGATTATGACAGAGTTTGAGTAATTATTTGTTGAGGAGTATAGGTTCAAACTTTACTAGATTCTGTTTATTTTAATTTGCTTATTATTTTTTTAACTTCAACTTCAGCTGCGTTTGGTGAGTGATTGTGACTTGCGGTCTTTTTCGCGGAAAACAAATTCCCTGGTTTTAAGTGTGTGTTCGTCCTCGACACTTGACGGAATTATATTTTATACATTTCTAGGACCTACGTTTTACCTTTTTTTCGTATAATCTTTTTTAATTTGTCCAAAAAGATATTCCACAATAAACTTGTAAACCTTTTTATTCGGAGCTGTTTATGTATTCCAAAGTCATAATAAGAGATCAATTAATTTTAAAAATTATTAAAAAAAAAAAATTGAATTATAATAAATTGTAAAAAAACACAATAACCCAGAAACACGATCAAATTTACGCAAACGAATAACACGATACAAATATAAGAAGACAATGGTTGTCAAAATACAGTTTGGTTTCAATAATTTAAACGGATTAATCGGTACCCTTACTAATAATATATCTGTTGGTACTTGTATATTATATAACTAGGGTTGATAAAATAAATAAACTGATAGAACCCGTATAACAAAACATAGTTACACTACGTTTATTTGTATATGTTAAGGTAAAAGTACGAATACCGGTAAAACCTAGGATACACAAAATAGTTTTGTGAAACCCCGAATGATTTCTGTAGTTCGGATTTTTACAAACAAGATTTGGTTAGTAAATCTTAGAATAAACAACTAGTGTTGGTAAAAGTCCGAAATTTTTACCAATTATGTGCTATTAATAATATTAATAATAGTAATTATTATTTAAGTATATTATGTACCACATTAGCTACTTCCTACTAGTATATTAGATAGGTACACATGTATGTTATTATTAATTAATAATTATTAAATATTGTATTTTATACTTGTATATTTATATTAACTAATATATTCGAATTTAGAACAAATTTATTACTAAATATTACAATTATTACATTCATAAATTCAAAATTTTTTAGAATCAGCAATAATTCCAGACAATATAATTGGCATTCGCCAAGCAATATCACAACTGTCTTTGACTGGTGTACAAGGGTTGATAAGTTGCGACCACTTAAAAAAATGTATAACTAATAGATGTAAATGTCGATCAAGAAATGTATTGTGTAACTCAAAACACCACAATACCAAGCCTGCACAAATAAATAAATTATACATGTAATAATTGTAATATTTAATAATTATTAATTAATAATAACATACATGTGTACCTATCTAATATACTAGTAGGAAGTAGCTAATATGGTACTTAGTATACTTAGATAATAGTTACTATTATTAATATTATTAATAGCACATAATTGGTAAAAAATTTTGGACTTTTACCAACACTTGTTGTTTATCCTAAGATTTATCAAATCTTGTTTGTAAAAGTCTGAACTACAGAAATCATTCGGGGTTTGACCAAATTATTTTGTGTGTCGGAAGTTTTACCGAAATCGATCGGAAAATATCCGAAATTCGGACATTTCACAACTGCAGTCGGTAAAACCTAGGATTTACCGGTAATCGTACTTTTACCGTAACATATGTACAGGTGTTTTCCAGTTGGCAGTTACCGGTATGTATTATATAGTGGTCGTCAGATATCTTTGCACCGCCCAGGCCGCACTTTATGACGCCATAATATCGTCGTTCGTCGCTATCGCCGCACATTTTTTTTTCGGGAGGGAAACGCGTCTAACGGGCAAATGGTGACGGGCATTATATAATATATCAGACGCGCGGGGATGTGACCTGCCACCAATATTTTATACGATATATAATATTATCATATTTATTATCATCGTGCTGAAACCGCGGTGCCGACGACGAGATTTTCAAAACGGAAATTATTTAACTTTATCCTGCACCGACTGATGTATATTATATTATACGTACATCTACGTAATATATAATATATATATATATATTATTACACATAATATATCGTGAGGTCTTCATCGCGCCACATATTATACGACGACAAAGCTGTAAATAAATATACATATATATGCCGTGCTTTATTGTGTCTGCGAGAGAAGGATGGACGTTTTGAGTAATAAGCCACTATTTATCACGGGATAGCGCGCCAGCCGTAGGGCAATATGATGTATAACATCTATATAAATAACGTCCGAGCATATAGTCGAAAGCGGGTTGTTCGTTTTAGACTCTTCGGGACTGAAAGCGCGAGACAAACCGATTGGTGTTGCGGCGAATTGAGTTTTTTTTTTTATTTTAACTTCTCTCGCAATCACAGTGTGCTCTTGATAAATTTGCTTTTGTTAAAAAAAAAAATTCAATTATATTCCCAGTCGGATATTCAACGATCCTCGCGATCCAAAATCATACCCACCTTATTTTTATTGTTGTTGATATATATATTTTTAACCGTTGCGGGGCGGTGATGGTAAAAAAAAGTCATTCTGTTCAGTACACCTATGTCTACAAAGGTACCAAAAAGGCGGAAAAAAGCCAAGATTTTATCAAAAACAGATGCGCTTGTGGCATGCTTACATTTTCTTTACCGTAATCCCGAGGTTTTACTTATTTGAAATACCGCGAAAAGACGACCTCTGCAAGAAACAAATTATATTAAAATTGTAATCCATATACAATTTACGTCACAAGTTTTAAGTTTTCATGAAATAATATTTGAAAATCTATAGGCATTTTTTCCATCAGAAAATATGTCTTCAGTCACTCAAGAAATAAGACACACAATAATGTAAAATAATACATTCATTGCTCCGCTCAGAGTCTAAAATAGTAAAATGTAACTATATTGTGTTAAGCTAACCTTGGTCTATTGTCTTAATTCGTTTATAAAAGTATAATTAATTTAAAGTATAGTTAATTGTATACTGCAAGGTTATAACTTATAGGTAATAAAAAAAGGAAATACATATATTTAAGTTTAAATTAAATTAAATTTTTTAGTAAAAGTTAAAATGTATGATTATGAAATTTTTAATTGTTCAATTCTATAACACACGCACAATAATATTAATAATTAAATATAATAATATACGTTCAGATAATAATAGTGTTAGCGTAAAAGGTTTTGTCACTTGCAAATTTAATTAGATTTTATACACCTAGTAATAATAAATGTATACTAAGTGTAAGCACTCAAGAACGTAAAGAACGTCAAATAAAAAACAACAGAGTTCGATATAAAAATATGAAATATCTATTGATTTTACGGAAATATGTTTTTTTTTAACACTGATTGCGTCCTAATTAGTTTCGACTTTCAAATATCACTTTAAGTATTTTTCTGTACACAATTAATTAAAAAAATAATAAATTGGTTTTGCTTTTATCCAAAACAATATTGATAATAATTTGTTATAACTTATAAAAGGTTTTTAAATTCATACGTGTTATTTTATTATCATTTTGATAATTTAATTAACATTTTTCTAAATTTGTAATTTTAATAATGTGCATTAATAATAATTATATAGATGAAACTATGTAAATTGTAATTTAATAATTTTGTATATTTAAAGTTGTAATCATGTAAAATGAATTTTAAAATTTCTTAAGTTCTAATTATTATGAATTGTGTCAGAATACTAATGTGACTTTTAATACCTATAACTAATATCCAAATATTGAACTGCCGTGGATTACAATGCTTTATGGTCCGACTATTAGTATATATACTCGTAATTCAGTTTGATACATAAAATCAAAAACAACAATACGCAACTAAAAAAATAAAATATATTATGAATAATGAATATTATAATACACAATAAAATCTTATATACAATGATTCTGAGGTATTGCAGATTTGAAAATATATAATATAAGATCCGCTATAAAATATAATCTTATATTATGTTCCTACTTATTCAAAGTCTCATTATTGCCAAGGAACAAAAATTAAGAACATTTATTAGTTCAAACAGAAAGTTTATTCTGTTAGTTTTTATTTGGTTTGTTTTTCAGCGGTGTAGTACTAACATTTCAAAAACTATCTCAAGTTATAGAATGCGATCAAAATTATTTTGGTCAAGAAAAATATTTGTTTAACACACACAAATATATTGCGTACAGTTTGAATTCTGCTAAATTAAAAGAATGATACAATCGTCATTATTTGAGTACATCATAAATTAACTCAACTACACTAATTCAATGATGTCCAAACAATAAAATGTCGTATAATAAGTATGTCGGACGAATTCAGTTTGCGAGAAATCAGTTTTTTGTATTGTTGATCATAAATATGAAATGAGATTCCTTTGCTCTATACAAGCCTATAAAACTGAATTTTAGAACAAATCCATTTCTAGGGAAGGGGCAAGGGGATCACGGATTCCGTCGTACTATTGTGGTTTTATGTTATGCGTTTGAGGTCCACAACCGAACGACTGAACTGTTGAATCGTGTTAAATATACAGCGGTGTCGTCTACAAATCGAAAGCCAACGAGAAAAAGTTTCGAATTTTTATTACACTGTATTGTTCGATAAAAAAAAAAAAATAACAATAAAGTAAACTATATTGTCTTTTTTGACCATGTTATTTATAATATTATATACATCGATCATTTTGAAAAACTTTATTTCGTCAATCGAACGTGTAACACGTCCACGAGTTATCAAAATAATCTATAAACTATTATTATAACAGTATATATATATATATTTTTAATGAAGGTAGGTACTCATTACTTTTGTATTTTATTTATTTATTCATTGTGTATTCAAACGGGCGAAAAATCCTACTAACAATTTGTAATATAATATGTATTGATGGTATAGTAATATAATATGAATTCAAATAATTTATGAGTAATTACTTTTAGTATAATTATAAAATGACTTTAAAGAGTAAAGATTAAAGGCAAGATTTTAATTTTAAAATTATTTATATTATTTTACAAGTAATTTAATTTATAAAAAAATCCATCAAGTAGGCAACCGTTCTGCTGTGTATCTGGTCATTGGGTAATGAAATGGTTGTTTTAATTTGAATTCAACGATAAATCATTTTATATACGATAAAAACGATTCTGAGCGAAGGCCACATGATTACGGAACAATTATTTTAATAAAAATATTAAAGTATTAACAAATGTTTAAATTTATTTTTTGTTTTTAACGATTATTTTAAAAGTACTAAACAGTTTATACTTTTGACCCACCAAAGATCAAACTAGATCCAATTTGCCAATTCGGAAACTGCTCCGTTTAATTTCTAAAATATGGAAAATATTGCCATAAAAAATAATAATCAAGTACCGAAATAAAACACTTAAAAAATGCACAACAACATAAAAACCATATTATATGTAAAAGCTGTAATGTAAATTATATAATATGTTCATCGCGATGTATCATAGTATAAAGATTAGAGATGTATTTTTGAAAAGCTCGTCGAATGCCGTTTTTTTTTTTTTTTTGGGAAAACGTGGTTATTATTTTTTTCTAAATAGTTTCATTAAGAGTTTTGCGAAAAGTTGACGTTATACAAACCACATTTCGCTAATGGTGAAACGCTGTTGTTAGGTTAGTAACAATCTCGAACCATGTCGTTTCGACGTTTGTTTTAACCATAGACGTTCGACTTCCTTTTGCGGCATTTGTTACGCGAATATTCAAAGTCCGATGGCGATGATATTATATATAAGCGAGTACATAACTAATGTATATATACATAAAGTATGTAGTATTATGTACTCGCTTATATATAATATCATAATTCGTATACATTATACTTAAGCCATACGAATAAATAAATATCTATTATATATTAATATATTATGATCATTATATTATAATAATATCCGTATACGGATTATTTTTTAAGAATTTGAGATTTTGTTTTCAAGAATTACACGCATGACAAGTGTAAACTGCATCCACATTACACGGAAGTTGTAATGCTAAAAAACGTACTCACTTTTACTGCAGTATAACTGTATAAGTACCTCGCACACGGATGTCATCAACATTATAATATTATAGCATGAAACAATTGCGAGAACAAATCCACGTCCTGCAGCTCAGACCATTTTAATGTTTTTCGAATATTGCATAGGTGCAATAAGGTAGGTACAAAATTTGCCACAGAAGTTGTACAGCTGAGCCCAAAATTTATATTCTGATATAAAAATGTTGCTTTGACTTACAAATATTAAAGATTATAGACCCATAATTCTTATTGTCGTGGTTTGATGTCTATCATATTATATTATAAAATTTTATTTTACTTTTTTTTACCTCGCGCTCGATTTTCACATAATAAACTCGTCTCAAGCATGCGTTTTGACGACGACGGGAAAATAAAAAAAAATTCTGAAGAATCCGCATATATACACGCGGTCCTTTACATCCCACTTCAGATCCAAACGGAGCAGGTTTCAAAAAAGAAGGGAAAAGAGAATTGAAGTGAAGAGGTACTGTGCTAACAATGCTCTATCTAACCCCCGCTCCCGGCCCACGGTCGCGTCACTAAGCGTATTTTATTTTATCATTTTTAATCCGAAATTCGTGTCAAGAAAACCAATTATGGCCGGAGAAGAAGGCGGGTTAAGCGAGTGGCAGAGGTGTAGGAAAAAGAGGTATTTCAAATATCGACCCCATCGCGGTATTATATTATATACCTTCGTCTAATACCCATTTTAAGCCATCGAGGTGTTTTCCGAACAATTAAATTGTCTGACTATACCGCTCGAAAGACGACTATTGCAATATTTTTGGGATATTTCGTTTTTAATTTCAGTTATTTACCCCGTGCGCAAAGCACATTATTAGTCAAATGTTTAAGGCCAAAATATAATTTAGGAGATAGTCTTAGAATATACTTGGTGTAATATCTGCTTTTCAAAGAAAAGTTATTGAAAAAAGTTCTTTTGTTCTAAAAATCGAGCAATTATTTTCTCAATTCGTGATTGGGTTATTTTTCAGACACCTTGTAAGACATATTGTTACAAAGTTTTACATTTTAAAAAATAGAAACATAATGGAATATTGCCAATTGCCTTAATCAGAATGTATTATACATTACACTTGTCATTAGCTTTATGGCTATTATGCTTTCTCTTTTTTAATACATTTATATCAATCTCATATCGTAAAAGTTCAACTGCAGTATAACATTTTTTAAATTTTCATTTTAATCTTGACTATTACTTGGCTTATTTTAATATTGTTATGGTCTTATGGATCGTTAAATAGTTTACTATAAAGGTATTTTTCAAATTATTTGAGAAAATGATTTACAACCTTAATGTTATTATACTTTTTAACTATTTATGGAAATGAATTATTTAAAAAAGTTATGAAAGCTATTGTTGATTATATAAGTTTTTAATAAAAATAAATGTAGTTTTTGCTTTGAAAAATTATTTTATCTTACATCTTGTACATTAAATGTCATTGTGTATATAGATGGTAAAATTGTCGCTGTCCTAGTTTTGTTTTTAAACGTTGAAAAAAGTCAATACAAAGAATTTAAAGGTTTGCATTTGTTTGTTTTAAATGTCTTTTAGCATTTTCTTAAACGTCAGTTTTTTTCGTAATAATGTGCTACTCAAACACGCACCGTTACGTTTGGTATTTTAATCTATTTTCTGTATTTTCTCGGTAAAGTTGGTTAAACATTCGGTTCAGAGAAAATTACGATTTAATGTTACTAATTTTTGTGCACTAAATTTCAACGTCGATATAATATTGTTACAAGTGTTTGACCTGTCGAAGAGAATCCACTGTTGTTTTTTTCTTCTCCATCTGTATCTATGATATTTATTCGTATTTTTGACACCATGTAATCGAATATTATTACAATATCGAATCACAGTATGACATGACAATGTTAAAGTCGGTTAAAAATTCGATACCGAGAAAATGACAAAGGTTTGATATTGTTAATTTCTGTGCACTGAATTTCAACGTCGATAGAATATTGCTAAGTCCAAGGTAGTCTTTGTTGTTCTTTTCTTCTCCGTCAGTACCTATGATGTCTATTCGTATCTTTGACATCGTTTAATCGAATCTTATTATAATTGGTCCACATGACACGACGCCGACATTGCAGGATCTAAAACTTTTTGCAATATTTTTGCAGAGCACTCACGGTTATACATTAGTATTATATCCCGCCTCGTCTGTGTTATCGAGACGAAATACTTGATAAACGATTGGAACATTAGCAAAACACGCGTGTTTCTTTGAACCTTTTATATCCGCGGTCATTCTATATTTTTCGCATTTGTAGTATTCACACGTTTCGGGTTGGCTATCAAAGAAATAATGCTGGAATTTTGTTATTGTAGACGAGTAAAAGGTCAAATCGTGGAAATCGTATAATCATTTTTATTTGACAACTACTGCGGTTTCAACCACTCCCATTCGGTTTTTCCAAATACGATTTTCGCTCGACCTTAACAATTGCTTCTACATATAATACACCTACCGCATACGATACAATACAATATAGAATAATTATAAATGTTATATAATATAATATTTTTTTTTGGTAAAATATTGTATATATAGGAACAAATATTATGAAAATTCTCAAATTTTAACTCGAGATAACTGATTTGATATAGGCGTCACGTACTCATATTTGTTCATTGAAATCGTGCGCAAGACTAAACGGTTATTTGAAATGGAATTTATTTCAGAGTTTGATTTATTGTTTGTAAATTGTCGGAATATTTTTTATTATTTTGAATACGTTTCCGTCATAAATCGAAGATTAGGAAGATTATTTTGTTAGTTATATATCATATTATTATATGCACTAATATAATAAACAGATGGCGTATCTGGAGGACGGCAAGAGAACGGAATTCGACTTCTTGCAGACTTTTTATACACAATTTCAATTATAATTGTTATTAAATAAGCTTGAAACGATTGTTGAAAAAATGACTGTCTAATCTTGTTTTATTTAAAAGATATTTAACATCTGTACACATAGCCAGCACTCATATCAATAAATATATTTGATCATAAAATACATTATGTATTTATTACAAGTACATTAAACTATTCGAGTAAACATTGTTTTTATCTTAACATTTTAAATATTATGCCTTGGCACTTTATGAAATATTTGATTATTATCAAATATAATATATATTAAGGGTGATTCACTACGCATTCTTACCGTTTTTTTTCTTCAATAATGCAGTTAATCAAAATTTGATTGTTGGAAATTTCTTTCAAATATACTAAGATCATGTTTTTAAATCTTGAATTTTTTCGTACTACTTACCTAAAGAGTGTCCCATTGGGATAAAAATTTCTGTTTTTAAAATGATAATCCACCTTTTCGAATACTAATATAAATTATTTTGCGGAAAGTTGTATTGAAAATGTTGACGTATAAGTATCAAATCTCGAACATTTAGTTTTTAAGTTATTTAAACTTTATGTACTAAGACACAATAAGTGAACGATAATGAGTTTTGAAGAAATAATGAGGACTATGCGGATTTAAAGATTTTAACGATAAATATTAATTTATCAATATTAATAATATGTAAAAGTGGCCCAAGTATAACAAATACTAGATCCAATTTTGCAACTACATTATATTTTTGTAAAACCTTTTTTTAGAACTATTACCTTAGTAAAAAAACATTTTAGAAACTGAATATGCGTCTTCTTGAAGAATTAATAAAAATTATTTATTAAATAATTTACAGTAAACAAGTGGGGTCCTTACTTGAAAAACAAAAGTTTGTTAAAAAATTCCTTAAGTAGTACCAAAAATCTAAAGAAATTGAAAATATAGTATATTTAAGTACATTTAAAAATGTCAAAAATCAAATTTTAATGAATGCATTATTGAAGAAAAAGTGAGTGAGCATGTTTAGCGTGAATCATCCTAAATATGTTATTACATTGCACTTCTTAAGTAGAACAAAACAAAACAATTCAGGAATTTGAAAATATGGTCATTGTGTATATTTACAAATTTAAAAATCAGAATTTGAATAAATTAATTATTTAAGGAAAAGTGGGATTGAGCATGCTTGGCGAATCACTTTGTATAGAGTCTCCTTTCATAATCAATTTGATCTTATATAATAAATTATTGCCAAATATTTGATATTCCAAATAAATTATGATTGTTTTATTTAATAGCTTATTATGAACACAGTTGTTCAAAACATATTTGTGTTTTTGCGATTTTAGATTAAATATGGCATAAAATTCACGATGAATCCATTTACAATATATTATACTTGGAGGTTGGTAATATTTCTGACGTTATTAATTATTACAAAAACAAAATTAAATTTTCTGAAGGACTGACGAAATAATAATTTAATTTTAAGTGCTTGTTATTATTGATATTCCTTTATTAATAAAAAACATTAAGTTTCTATCTGAACACATTAAAGTCGACATTATATTTTATTTTATTTTTTAACCTACTTATTTTCAAGCGAATCATATTTTTTGTAATTTAAATTTAATTATTCATCCGATGTGACATAGCTAAAACATAATCGTGACAGCGAAAAACGCGGTTCTCAGAAATACAGCTATTACGTGGTTGATTATAACATTAAACGCGCATCGTAAATAGGTAGCGGAAACTTATTTTATTACACAGACACGATTTTAGTTTTTCGCATTAATTATAATGACTTTAAACACATTATGTACACACAATTTAACGTACGAAAACTAACGCAACTAACACACTCGCCCGAGTAACTCACCCGGTGATATATTATATTTTTATACCTATAAATTATAACACGTGTAACTATATACGCGTGTTTTTATTTTTTAATTTGACCGACGTTTTTAATGACGACCTGCGATCGGTCGCAATGTGACATGCTTAAAGTTTCATTTTAATTAATACCAAAATATTATCATTATTAAATCAAATAAAAATGGCGTCAAAACAACTGTATAACATCGAAATCATTTTCAACCCTATAGACACAATAGGCATAATATAATATTTTATAATGTGTAATAATAATGAATATAAGATATACTTACAGCTAGGGTGACTTACCAAACAAATTTTTTCAACCACGATATTTTCATTTTTTTTTCTTCTCGTGGAAATTTGATATTGATAATATTGGTGTTGGGAAATTATTTGGAAAATCTTGTTTTTCTCACTGTCAATATTATAAGTCGCCTGTTCTAGGGTAAGGGATGCCTAAAAACGTGTACGTTCCTACAATTTATATATTAACAACTTGACAAGAAATTTCGTTTACCGCACAGCTTTGTCAAGAACTCGACCCTTTTGTCACTATTTACGATCTTATTTTTATTTGTTTATCTTACGTAGGTATCACGAAGTATGCAAAGTAGAGTATTCAAATTTTAAACGTTGTGGTTTTTATACATTTTTAAATAATTAAATATTTAAATTATTTTAACACGATTAAATGTAGTTTTGCATGAAACACGCACAGATACATTTGAACTGTTCGAGAAAGGTTTTGAAACGGATGAATCGATTCTAACGGGGTTTTCACGTGTATTGTATTACCGAATGTATAACGGAAAAACAAAAAAAAAACGATAGATTGATTAATTATTATTTTAATCCGGGCTGAGTCGGATAATGTAGTTAGTAATTGCAGGCATATATATATAAAAATAACATAATTTTGCCAGGAATAATACTCGGTTCAAAAAGTGCAAAATCGGTGGGGGGATGTATGTATGTTTTATATAAATACATATTCGAGATATACATTTTATCCATTATTATATTAGGTATAGGTACTGCGGCAAAGTTTATTGGCCATAATTCCGAAACAAAGTTTCGGTTCGTTTCGTCTTGGCGAAAATTTATTGGTCCCATCACGGCGCCGAGACGTCAAAATATATACTCGAATCATAGACCCCGGATATATATATATATGGGGTATAGGTATGTATAGAGATTGATGCACATATCTATACCGTATACCCCGTATACGTGCACCGATGTTTTCCGTATATTTTTCTCTCTCCTATCTCAATAACGCGCACACTCGAGTCGGTTAAAAACTTTTATTTATTTATTTACTTATACTATTATATATATATATATATATATATATATATATATATACATTTATTTTTTTTCGTTTAAGACATAAACAACACACATTGTTGATGTTACCGTATATTAGGGCGAATATAAGAAACGCCTCGACTGTGTATAACAGTGTCTGAGAAATAAAAAACCGGCGCCGCCGAAGGTGTATTATCCGGTGTGTAGGTATATTATAATAATATTTATAAATATAATTGAAATGTTGTAAGGAGCTCTTATCATATCATACAATATATATCAGTATGTATATCAGTATATATATATATGTATCAGATCTAATCTAGTTCTCGTGCTGGACAATTGTATGGTTCGTGTTGTTAGTTATCGAAGTCTTTTTCAATTTATTTTTGTACAGTCGTGATTGGGTTTACAGTGTGTGCCGTGTACGTTATTATATAGATTATCTTAGAGGTATATCATATCATCATAATATGTACATAGTTATGCCGTGTGGAAAATGGAATCTTAGTAATTCCCCGAATAAAAGGGCTATATGTACTACATGTAACAGTGATTTTCATATATGTACAAATCTTAAAACACGACCAAACTTTAATAATGCAAAAGATAACTGGAAATGCGAAACTTGTACTTCCAATTTGAAAAATGTTACATCACGTAAGAAATTGGACATTTTTCTTAACAACGAATGCAGTGAAAATTACAATCTTGATTCCGTAAAATTGACTTAAATAATGTTTTGCATAAATTAAAATCACTTTCTAATAATATTAAATCAATTAAGACATCTATTAGTTTCTGCTCTGATTCGATTGACGATTTTAATGTTAAACTAGGAGTGGCAGTAAAAAAAAATTTCTAATATAGAAAATAAAATGCTAAATTACAAACTTAAATGCAATAGATTAGAAAAATAAGTCACTTTTCTCAAATCAATGATTAACAATAATGAACAAATAATGCTCTCTAATAATATAGAGATCTCTGATATTCCAAAAACTGCCAATGAAAATATTACTTGAGGCGATAAAAACATTAGAACAGTCATTATAGTGTGACGTTAAAGATTGTGATATTATTGACATTTTTAGAGGTAGAGCATACAAGAACATGGACAGTAAAATATATATATACACTTAAATTCAAAGAATATTAAAGAATTGTTTATTAAAAACACAAAACTATGATACAAAAATAATAATCCTTTATTAGCTAATGAAATTCACATGAATTTCATAGAAAACAAAATATTTATTAATGATCAATTAACAAGACACGATAAAAATTTATTATGGTTATCTAAGAAAATCGCAAAAAATTATAATTACAAATTTACCTGAGCAAATACAATTTTTACAATACAATCGTATTTTTATACGAAAAGAAGATGGAGAACAAGTTATCAAAATTCATAACCTAGAAACTTTACAAAAAATGGATCAAAATAACAAGATAGCTGAACTATGGGACAGTGGCCAGTGATTGAATGGTATTAAGATATATTTTTTGGTTGTGTGTTTGTTTTTGTTTGTTATGCTATTATTAATATTTTATGGAAAACTTTCATCATTTTGAATTTAATTTTTTAAATGAAGACTATAATTTATCATATTGTACCGAAAATATTACACACTTAAATGAAATTGTTTGTTCTTGTAATGATTGTTTAATTCTTAATTTGAATATCCGTGATATTACTAAACATTTTGACGAGTTAATTTTATTTTTAAGTTCATGTGATTTTGAATTTGATATAATTTGTTTATTTGAAACATAGTTAGAAGCCAATATATTAAAATTTGAAGTTGACGGTTATATAAATTATAACTATTATCAACAACTTAACAAATCAAATGGGATTTCAGTATTTATCCGAAATTCAGTGCAAGTTAATTATGTTAAATTAAACGAGACTGATCATTGTAATTCTATATTTTTTTAATTTACTATATAATAACTATAATAAGTATTAAACTTTTTCAGTATTAAACTAGGAACACTTTTTTTTTAAATAGTCCGGAAGATTACTTAGTAAGGGATTCGAAAACAGCACCCTTTTTTTTTGTGGTGACATAAATATTAACTCACAGTAGATATAAATTTAGTCAATTATCAAAATATCTTAAGCTCTTAAAGTTTTAAATCTTGTATAGATGAAACCATTAGGAATAATATTAATAATCGGTCTTTTTCATGTATTGATCATATTTTCTTAAGAAATGTTAATGAATTTAAAAATATTAAAAGGGTATGTATGTTAAAATAATATTACAGGTCATTCTTGTACTATTTTAATATTTAATAAAATTTTAGTAAATAACACAGGCGAATTCAATAATAAATTAAAAGATTTTACTGATATAAATAAACTTAAAAAAATTCTAAATAATGAAACCTAGTATAATATTTTATATTCTAATAATGTAAATATTACTATTAACAATTTTCTTCATACTTTGGACTCGACAATAAAACATTCTAATTATTCAAAACCAAATTATTCACCTAGTCGCAAAAAAAAACCTAAAGATTGGATTACTGCAGGTCTTGTTAACTCAATTCAAAATAGGGATAAGATGTAATGATAAATTAAAATTACAACCTTTTAACATAAATCTTAAACACAAATTTATAGTTTATAGAAATGTCTTAACTAGAACGAAAGATATGTATTTCTATAAAAAAAGTAATTAAAAGTAGAGGCGATACTAAAACTATCTCGAAAATTGTGAATGAATTGCTTAATGAAAAAAATACACATTCAAACAAATATTCAATATATAGTTGATGATTTATTAATAGAAATTGACTGATAACAATATCATTGCAAATTAATTTAATAATTATTTTGTAGCTTTCGGAGAAAATATTGCAAGTAAAATAAATGCACTAAAACCTGAATATACTTTTCTTTCTAAAATTTACACTAACCCTTACTCTGTTTTTTTAAAACGTATACCTAAAAAAGAAATAAATAATTACATTCTACATTGTCAAGATATTACTTCCTTTTATACTAATTGCCTTAATAATTATGTTCTCAAAAAAATTCTGAATTTATATTTGTTCTTTTAGAATATATTTTTAATCTTTCACTCTCATCAGGTTGATTTCCAGAAATATTTAAACAAACATTTGTAATTCCACTGTTTAAACGAGGTACTGAGGTTTGTTCCAACTATCGTTCGATTTCATTTTCTTACATTCTATCAAAAATATTAGAAAAGTGTATAAAAACTTGATTGTATGAATTTCTAGAGAAATCGTCTATTTTTTCTGAAAAACAGTTTGATTTTTCAAAAAAATAAAGGGTCTTCTAAAGCACTACAAATATTAATTAGTTGTATTTATGATAAACTTGATAAAGGTGACTTCGTGCTTTAAATTTTTCTCGATATAACAAAAGTGTTTGTCTATGTGGATCACAATATTTTGTTAAATAAATTAGAAAAGTAAATTAATGATACTTATAGTGATAATAAAACTCCTGAGTTTGGGGTCTCACAAGGAAGTCTTAGAGCTATTATTTTTTATTAATTATATTAATAATTTAATTAATCTAGAATGTAATGGTAATTTTTTTTTATTCCGCAGTTGATACCACTATAATAATAGTTGATCCTGAAAAATGTAATTTAATTCCAAAAGCTTGTCAAATTATGAGTCGTTGAATGGTTTATCTGTAACTCACTCGAGATTAATAATAGAAAAACATGTTGTGTCCCCTTCTATATTTTGAAAACCAAAGGTTTTGATTGTAGTGAAATAATAAAATTTCATGATAGTAATTATAATAGCAGAAATATGATTAATAAAACTAAAGACAAGTGTAGTTGTACAAATATTAAATTAATGCATTCAGTTAAATACCTAGGAGTTACCATTGATCAATTTTTAAAAATGGGATATTCATATTACAGTAACAGTTAAGAAAATTAGGAGTTTGTTCTGTAAATTCAAATCACTTGATAGTTTTTTATTACCTAATAGGAATGGTTTTTTGTGCTCTTGCACAATCGATATACTCTTATGGGATATCTGTCTGAGGAGACGTATATGATTGCCATTTAAAACTGTTTAATACGACTGTGAATATATTATTAAGAATTACTCAAAAAACACAGTATCGTACTAGCATCAAAACTATAATGAATATAACTTTTTAAACTTGAAATAATTACATGTTAAAGAGATCTTATTAAATGTATATTATATTGGTTTAAATGAAGTAAGATTTAATCACAATTACAATACACGCAAAAATAATAAAAATATATTTAAAACTAATAAGTGCATTACCAAATTTGGTAATAGAAACATTTTAAATATTTGTATTACCTTATGTAACAATTTAGGAATTGATATTAAGAGTTTCATCAATTTTAGATTATTTAAGAATCATGTTATACATACATAAGATATGTCCTTTGATATAATAAATGTAAATAAAGTATTTTATATAATTATATTTTATCTTAATATTATTTTAAAACTATTAATTATTATATATTTTATTGTAGATTTTAATACTCCCTTTTAGTTATTTGTTATACTAACTAAACGTTTTAATATTTGTATATTACTTTTGTTTCATCTTTTAATCTTTATATAATGTATAAGTTAACTTAATTTAGAACTCTTGTTTCCTACTCAAGCTTTCCTTTTAGAGACAAATTATTTTATATTTATATTTAATTTAAAAACTTTGTATGATATTTTGTGAAATAATAATAAATTACTACTAATTACTACTAATTAATATAAAAATGGTGTGAAAATGTATAGTAATTCATCAATTGAGAACGTTTAAGTTAGATTGGCTCAAGTCTTTTTCCAGTTGTTCGCAATTGCCAGGAGAAGGTTTTTACGAAAGAAAATTTTGAAAAAAACCCATTTTTTTTTTAACACAAAAAATTTGAACAACTGCATGAGATCTATATTAATAACACACACGCGAAGAATAAGCACGTCGATAGCATGAATTTCATTATTCAAAGCCAAATTGCTGGAGAACTGCATTCTTACAAATCCGTTGACACCGCGACCGACGAGGATGAAGCGACCAACTATTTAACGGAATTTTTGAACTCGCTTGATGTGCTAGGAACTCTGCTGCATGATTTATAATTGAAGGTGGGATCGATTATAATCATGTTGCGGAATTTGAATCATCCGAAATTGTATAACAGTACGCGATTGTCCGTCAAGAAACTGATGAACAATGTGATTCAAGCGACGATCATCAAGGGCAAATTCAAAGGAGAGGAAGTCCTTATCCCAGAAATTCCGATTATTCCAACTGATTTTCCATTCTAATTCAAGCGGATTACCTCCCCGTTCGATTGGCTTTTGCGATGACGGTCAATGCATCGCAAGGTCAATCGTTGGAAGTCTGAAATTTCGAATTTTCATGTTTTTCGCACCGTCAGCTGTACGTTGCCATCAGCTCACGTGTTGTCAAACCGTCTTCGTTGTTTGTCTTTGCGCCGGAAAACAAAACGAAAAACATTGTTTATCATATCGCTCTCTACTGATTTAGATTCCATTTAAATAAATCACGCTGAAATTTAAACTATATGTGTTTTATTATCACTCTGGAAATATATGGCAAAACAACGTTTGCCGGGTCAGCTAGTTATATATATATATAATTTGTATTTATACATATTATAAACGCACCGCGGTTTTAATAAGGTCGGTGGCGGATCTCACGTTTTCAAAACGGGCACGATAAATATAATCTGTTTATGGACGGTTGATTTAAATGTTATTTTAAACGACGATTAGTATAGGTATTATGCCATACAGTGACGTCAGAATAACAATATGGTATTATGAGTATGCATGTCATAATCGTCCTTATTCATAGAATTCGTTGTACCAATGGTGCGCTTCCGACCACGACCGTTTATACGCATTATCTACACCACAAATTGATTATTTTGTTTTTTTAATCGCTTCATTATTTCAGCCAAACCCACAGATTTTAACGCCGACAAAAAAAAAAAAAAAGCGACAACCGAAGCTTTTAAACGTGATAATGATGGCGACGATGAGCGCACCAATCGTGGACCACATTAATTCCCATTGAACATTATTCATCAAAATAATAACAATCACGCATTGATGTCAATACAATCATAATATTATCGTCCTGTAATTAAATATATTTTTTTAATCGTAAATGAGTATTGGGTACACACGACATAAACAATTTTTTGTGCTACCCCGTTTTTCCATAGTTTTTTTGTTTTTTCTTCTAAATCAAATATAAGTTAATGGTGTTCATCTGAAATAAATTATAATATAATATTATTTCGTCAGGTATTATTAATATAGTACACGATGTGCCAATGTAAATATGATATTTTTATTATAACATAAAAATGATTATATAATGTTATAAAAAAGCTGTAGGCATAATAATATAGTAGAAGTAGGTACAATCGAATAATAGTTCAACAATTGTATAGTCGCATTAGTGAATGTCAAGTAGAACTATTTCAATTACCTATGTATTAAAAAGCACGAAAAACATGTCTTTTAAGTTTTGATTAAATTATATAACTATCGTCATGGAGATAAGATTTTGATTTTATTTTACTTGACCTAAATGAATAAAATTATTTAGAAACTTTGTGAGTATTACTTTATGAATTTCTGTAAATCTTATTAATATTTTACAATCATTTTACTATTCTAAAACAGATACAAATTGCAATTTTGTTCTATGTAGTGATAAAAGATAAATTTAAATCATCATTTATATTTATATATACATGCAAATTTAGTGGTAGGTAGTTGTAAACTTTTAAAACCCTATAAACATTTCTCCACTTAACCTTTTCCCCATTTATCTAGATTAAAACAAATACAGAATAGTTATTTTAATCAAGGGATATTGTAAGGATTTTTGTCAACAACCCATCTTCTTTTAGAAAAGTAACATCATTTTTATTTTTTTTTTTTGTTGTAATCTTTTTATGTTTTTGTACTTTTTTTTGATTGATAACGTACGTTTTTAATTTTAATATTCTAAATCATAATATTATTTGAGGATTTGTATGTATCAAAATCGAATTTTAAACGAGTAGTTAAAGTAATAAGTATTTAAAATTTAGATTGGTGATGTGTCGGAGTGGAGTGGTACATGGTAGTGAAATGCTTGTCCCCTACTCCTCTCATCTAAGCTTTCGTATCTACTCATAACTAATTATCTCTGAATTTTTAAACATACAAATTCCTAGAAAAACATTCTGGTTCGGAATATGAAATAAAATTTTAAATGTGTTTTATTTTTAATTCTATTTCAAATAATTCACTTAAAATTAATTCGAGCTAATCGCAAAAACGGCCGCAATAATCAAGACTATTTTTCTTTTTTTTGAAATTTTAAATCTCTTTTATTAATTATTATAAATAAATTAACCTAAATACAATGAACCAGCTGTATATTACATGGGTATATTGCTGTCGAACAAAGTAGTAAAATATTATTCATATGACTGCCCGAAAACCCGGCCATGCGTATTGTATAGGTACTGATGAAGTGAATACAAATACGATATCTGTGCAGAAGATTATTTAATACGCAGTTCCTTTATCTCCGCGTAGCCTTAAATTATATTTGCACTAGTTTCCGTACAATATAATTTAATATATATAAGTATAGATTTGTTGAGTTTATGACAATCGTCAGTTGATTGCACGAAATGCATCCCTTTATTATTATTGTTATTATCAAAATGATATTCTGTTCATCCGTTTTACGCACATCCGCATAATGTATATATTACACAAATAAACATGGTTCAGGGTCAATACGGTATTTAAAACCGACTACCCTAGTTTTATCTTAAAACGGAATCGTATAATAGTTCTGTTATAGTGTATAATTTTTTATAACATTTTTATAATATTCATTGTTTATCGTTATTATTTTTTTTATATTTTATTAATATATTTTATTATATTGTAAACCGAGGCGGATGACGGTATATAAAACAGTGTGATTCACCAAGCATGTTCATCCCTATTTATTTTTTAATAATTTATTTGTTTAAATTCTGATTTTTGAAACATTTATATACATGTTATACTAAAATAGCGTATTTTCAAATTCTTGAATTGTTTTGTACTACTTAGGAGTGTCTCGTGGCGGTACAAACTTCTGTTTTTTTTTCAAATTTGGGACTATTTTTACTATATATTTTTTAGTGGATATTTTTTTTTTTAAAGTTTTGTATTTAACTCAAAATTTAAACGAGTAGACTCCCAGAACACTAAGGATACTAGTTCATAAAAATGGTTTGAAGTAATATTGGATGTAGTATTTATTATACTTGGACGATTTTTACAAATCATAAACGTTGATAGATATTAACCATTAAGATTTTCAAATCACCATAGACTCAAAATCTTAAAAACCCATAATCACGGACGTATTGTATCCCTTGTGCATAATGCCAAATAACTCAAAAACTCTAATCGTTTGACTATTATGATTTTGATCCAATCGTATTATTGGAGAAAAAAACGGGGGCGAGCATGTTTGATGAATCACCATGTATAGTGCATATACACGTGGCTGTACACGATGTTGTATCCTGCAGCAGGACATGCCGAGAACGAAGGGACCGGAACGGTTTCATCTCCCCCGCGATCGTATAATTATTTTAACAATAATACGATCGAACTGATATATATATATATATATATATATATATATATATATATAATATTATTACGTCAGCTAGTCAATAGATATCACAGGAAGTTTCACAAAATAAAAAAACTAATTTTTGTTTGTTTTTTTTTTTCAAATACATCGCATTCATAATATTTATTTATTTCATACGCACTCACACACTCGTTTTTTCTTTACCTACACATACAATAATACTTACCATCCTCGTTTCACATCGTTCAAACGTCGACGTTATTTCTTATATTTTTACTGTCAATATTTTTTTTTTCCGCATATACTATGTGCGTACCTCATATTATTAACGCACTGCATGATATTTTGTCTTTAGGGGTCGTAATAACTCGCGCCACTGAACGCCAAATGGCCGTACATACACACACACACACATACACACACACGTATATATATATATATATAAACGTACATTATTTATGATATTATTGTGTCGACCGACATGACGTATAATAACAATGCATATTCTCGTGCCAGAAAATAATAAAAATCATCGACACAGTAATAACATTGTTCGTCGTCATCGTGCTTATTGTATAGTACGCTTTTTTGATGTGCGCGCCGAATGTGGTCTCGTAACACTAAAATTTAAATCCAACGTACCTCCTATACTTATTTTTATCCTACACGTGCACCGTAAATGGGGGAAAAAAATTCTACGATTATTGAAATGGTCCGAAGTCGTTTTAAATATTTTAAGTATCTACCTATAGGTGCAACCAACATTTATCATTTACTACATTTGTACAAACAGACTTCGCCCGATAAAATAGTTGACAACTATAAATACGGCGTTGTACTATAATATAGGTATAGTATAGGTGGTTCGAATCACTGAAAAATCGTCGTCGGCGTACTTTCACTTTGTGAACTAATTCGACCGAGATTTTTTAATCTACCTGTGGCCGATTTGATACATCACTTGGTATATTTTCCAACGTGGTTCGAGCTACTCTCTAAAAACTTTCCTGATATATCTCCAAAAACAATCCCTGAAATTTTTGTCGAAATCGGTCGATTGTTTTTGTATATATATATATATATATATATATAGATAGATAGCTCTATACAAATATATATTCATTTTTATACAATGGTTAAGTAGATTATTTAAAAGTCTCCTTTACTTTTGTAACGATCGCATCCCTAATAAACAAATAAAAAAAAAAAATCGACTTTCGTAAGCTGAAACTAAATCAACGTGAGAACAATCCTACAGCGACCTATATGGATGGAAAAACGAATAGCTGTAAACACGTCTTCTTAGTATCGAGGAATACGAGTGCAAAATTTGGTGCCAGTCGTTCGATAGTTCCCAAGTCTATAATCCCTATACAAACGTATATTCATTTTTATTTATTATATATATTATAATAACAATATTAATCATATGGGTAAATTTGTAAGTTTAACACCAGTATATCCACGAGGGCATGTCTAGAATAAAGGATTATTATCAAGTAGGTATCTATAATTAACATACTATGTGAATTAATTTATTTTATATTCGTAGACTTTGAAGATTTTAATTACACAGTGGAATTTCAGCATAAAATGCTTAAACACTTCATTGTTATTTTTCAATCTAAGTTGGACATGATATAAAAAAAACCTCAACAAGACGTATATAATATACAACAAACTAAATAATAGTATACAATTTATCTTTGTTCTCGTGTAAAATGCAACGTAGTTACGTACAAATATTTAAATTGAATTGTCTTACCCTGCGACATTACAACATTTTACATATTGCGGTGTTGTATAAGCAATGTGTTGAATAAAATAACGTTATCCCGTTTGTTCGTAGTATTTTTTTCATTCCCCCGATTATTAAGAAAAGTATTGGGAATTTTTAACTTTGACCTCTCAAAAATACTGACTAAATCCAATTTACTATCAGAAACCACGTTCCAAAGTTAAAACAAATCGAAATATTTTTTCCATACAATTTGTCGTGGATATACGAAGACACGCACACACACAAAAACTCATATCATTGTAAAATCAATAAATTCATTGCTCCACTCGGAAAACCATTATCTCTACGAGACAAGAGTATAATATGCGACAAACCAGATAATATATAGTATCTACACCATAATTTACCTTTGTTCTTGTGCATAACGATATACAACATGATGTATAAATATTTAAATTGAATTGTTTTACACCGTGACACGACAACATTTCACGTCATACACTGCGGTTTCATAATAGAAATGTGTTGGATACGACGGCGGTGCGTTATAACTAATACATTTTTTTTGCGCGGTTAGAGAAGAAAACAGAATATTTATGTGGGGATGAGATTCGCGAGAAGAGAGTTGTCTGCGTATAGTTTTTAATAGTCGTGGATGATAAATGATAACATTTTAAGTCATACTGTCTCCGTACCCCGCGCCGGGGTTTTCGCGGATGGGTTTATAAAAAGAAAGTTTTAGTAATTTTATGTCCGACATTTTGGCGTATCATATACCCTCCGGCCGAGTATCGGAAGTTTCACTTTGACGAGCTCGAGTTCTAATCGATGCGGCCGTGATGACGTGTGGCGGTTTAGTCGCTGCACGAGGGGTATCGTTTATTATATATATATATATATATATATATATATATATATATATATATATATATATATATGTATGTATATATGTATGTGTATACAATATAGTTATTGACTTTCACGTTCTTCTAACACTTCGTGATATATATATACGCGAAAGAAGTGTTTTGGAGTGGTGAGTGTCACTGCAGTGCCCGAATGAACATATCATATTATTCCTTCACAATTCGCACTCGCCACGATAAACAAACTAAACGAGAACGCAATATAATGTACGATATCATATAATATTATATTATAATTTATGATATATGTGAATGTGTGTACACCGTACGTATACGGACCAGAGTGAAAAAATCAAACGCATTGAAGCGTTCGGTATAGATGTTGTACGAAGCGAGAAAAAGAGAAATATATTGTAGTGAAGTACATAATGGCGTTGCATTGGGATGAAAATATGTTCTGTATTATTATACAGATATAAAGTCAATTTTGAATCGGAAACGAATATTTTGTCTGTGCTTGACGCAAATACGACAATATAATATATTATATGGCTGAGATGTAATTTAATTTTTTTTTTTTTTTTGTAGATTTATAGAACTTTTTCATTATTAAATCACCAAAAGGTGTAAAGGCGTATAGCATTAGAACGAATAATATACACGAGAAAAATATTATAATTTTTTTTTCCAAAAATGTTGTTATGGATTGTTTTTAAATGTTGTTTTAAACAATGCGAACGAAATATTTTGAAAAAAATTAGTGTCGTCTGTAATATAATGGGTGTACCTTGCGTTAAATGAATCACCCCGTATATAATAGTATTATTTAAAAAGAAAATATTTTTGTTAATTTACAATTACATGTTTATTCAAAAACTTTTTATAATGTGTAGCCACGTAAACGTGCAGTGCAATACATTTGTGTCGGTCCCGGTGTTATGATGAGGAGCGGTGGTGAAACCCCGTAAACACGCCATTGCTGCTGGTTTTTGGATTTATGTAGACAATAAAAACGTTTCCTAAATAGTATAAATGAAATTGTTTAAAACTTATTAAGGTGCGCTTGGGTTCTAAACGAGAGTTTCGCGTTTCCGAACACGCGTCGACCAACGTTGCAGGATATAATATTATAATTGCAGTAGTCGTGTTTAAATAATAATATATAATATAATAATAATATATAATATAATAATAATATATATGATTCAAAAGTATAAAATGTATATTATATACAGGACTGAGGATTTATAGAAGTTAGCATGTTTTCAAATAATTATTCAAACATAGGGCTAAGTGATATAAAAATTTGTTTCACAGTAATAAGTGTTCATAGTCATGATGTTTCTTCATATTTAATTATTTTTTTTCACATGTAGCGCATATTTTGTTATACTTGCCTTTTAAGGTTATTATTTTTGCCTTAAGTGTATAATTATTCAAATATATTTCGAAATTAGAGTAACATTTTTCTTTAAATTGATAAAAAAAACATAACATAGGTATTCGTACATTATATTTCAAAAATGTTTTTGGATGAAATAAATGTATGCTGTGTTTTCATTATTTATATTAATTGAGATAAACTGTTAAACGCCGAGAATTTTTTATTTACACTCGAACTTCAATTATGAGCAAGTACGTGATGCTCTAATCAGTCTGTGTCGTTTGTCTATTCGTCTACGCACAATATTTCATCTTGAGTGTTTCGTTCGTAAGAATATTGAGTTGTAGTCATCGGTATTTCTAATTATTTAATTTATTATTGATTGACTTAGGTCCTGACTCTAATTATAAATATTATTTTTGTTTAATACATGCTAACTTCAATGTTTCGGTTGATTAATGCAAAATTGTTATCGCTTAATTAAGAAATTTTGCATATCTTTGCACATTAATGCGTGTATATTTTAATGATTTTTAGGGCATGAAATTCCCCTTATCCTTATAATTGTATATAGGTTGCGGGTGGACGACCGCGATTGGTTGCTGCACCCGAGAGGGTATCGATACTTGATGCATATATATATACGGCGCATATTGTAGAATCGAAAATAACCTTGCACAAGCCAACCACACTTCTCCTGGATATATATATATATATATATATATATGATAAAATAATAATATATTAATATAATGCCTGGTACATACCATTCCATTATACGTGTCGTGTACCCCCCACCAACCCCCCATCACGTCCATCGGTGGTTGATTAATCGGCGCGCTTCAAAAGTATAGCGTGTTCGGCGTTTCGTTTAATTTCGCTTTTATAATGCCGAATAAATGGAAACGCATTTTTCCCCAAGCCTTTTCTCGTTCTGATTAATGGCCGTGCACTGCAAAGACCCGCGCGGACCGTCTTGAAAAACGGTCGTTTACAACACCGCCACCGCTCGATGAATCGAAAAAGAGGCGCAGCGCAGCAGTTATCGGCAATACGTTATATAATATTATATGGGCAGGTAGCACAAAAGGGGCACGAGCACAAAAGAACGTATTCGAGATCATCACACGGGGCGAAGTCGGAGGGAGGGAGGAGGCTGAGGTTTTACTAATGGTAAAAGTTTGATTTGACTGTATTATTATTATTATCAACCTTTATTTGATAGAATATAATGATTCTGTGAGTGCAGTCCACTGCCAAACCCATTACACTCATGGATCTGAAATTTGGTTTACACATAAGTAGGACTTTACCCAAATATATGCACCTTGAAGCCAAATTTAGACAGACAGATTTGTTAGCTCACGAAAAACGAATATCTTAGGGTTGCCATATTGGTCAAAGAAAATAAAACTGTTATTATAATTGGACGTGTATTTTTATACACGTGTTTTATGTTTGGTTGAAACCACCTCAATGATTGTATTAAAAGTATATTTTGTAGTTTACATTTAAGGGAGTTTAAGACAGGGTAAATCCACTGGCATTATTTAATTTGTCAACTCGCCGTGTAGGATCATCTAGTTATTATATAATATTAAATCTACCGAGAGCTGCTGCGATGATCGCGGGGGTAGATCTGATCCCTCCTCTTCAGAATTCGCGTAATTTTTGCATTAAGATACGAAGCCAGCACCGTGGAGTTTCCAAAACGACGGGGATCCCCGACTACAAGTTCATGGTTTACCGTAATATTCGTGACTTAAATCGAAGCCAAATAACCAGGTTGTTTAAACAAGGTATCACACGCTATATATACGTCGTATCCAGTTCCTATAGACACTCTTTGACGTCACACGTCTGAACAGATCGGAGGTCTAAAATTTATGGCCAGAGTGTTGCCAGTATGAGAAAAATAAATAATACAATATTATTGACTACCACGGTATTAAATTTGTGATTATTGTTAGTTTTGTTTATTTTATTTATTTAAAGTGGTTTTTGTATTGATATGTCGTTATATACAAGTAAAAAATTAAAATAAACCTTTTGGAGCTGCACCTTTTTACTAATACTATAACACTAGTTATAGTTTAAATGCAATTTTTAAACCATAAAGGTCTCCGAGTGTGGAGACGAACTCGACGAGTTTTAATAATATAGGGTAGCGATGCGGTGTGACGATATTAGAGTACAAGTAGATAAATATATTTTATACGAGTACGTTAAAAATTAAAATGTGATTACAAAATATTTTCAAGTTGACAATCCAAATGGAATTAGTATCTGGTGCGTGGATGTTAAATTACTACGCGTTATAGAGTTATAACATTATTAGATTTTTTTGACTCGTCGAGCGTACAGTGTAGTTATAATGTGTATCAAAATATTATGCCGACAAACGTAAATAAATTGAGTTATTAATAAAACTAATACTCTTCTTCCGACAACTCTATACAGTTTATATGTAAATGGTATATTTAGTATACCTATACAACTGTTAAACTGTGTCGTAATTATTGAACGGATTAATTATTTACGTTTCTTTAGACGAATAAGATTTCACATTTTACCAACGAGTATCGTAGATTATACAACGAACGGATTATGATTTTAATATTCAATGAATGTGATTACTGAACACAAAAATTAACTAACTTTTACGCTCCGAGGCTTGAAACGAGGGCTTGTGTGCATTAATTTCCACTGAACGCGTGTATAAATATAATATACAGTGCATCCGTACCATATGTTAATATCATATATATATATATATATATATATATATATATATACTTACGGAAAAGCGAGGCATTACCGTACTATACTACCTCCTTGGAACAATAAGACCTTTAAAAATTTGAAAACATTTCATTTTGGTCGCATAATTGTAATTATATTAATATTATATAATGTTACAAATATAACAATAACATGTTAAAAAAAAACCATCTGAGAATATTTAAAAGTACGGGTTTGCCCTATTTACGAGGCAAAAAATGTTAGTAATTATTTAATGAAATTATACCTATAAAATATTATTTATACAATTATTTTAAAACTTCAAGTTAGAATGTTAATTAATTTAATTTAACTTATAAATTATAAAACAAATTAAAAATTATAATCATTTTTAAAAATGAAATCGCCTTTTGGTTGTTGCCATATTATATTATGCACCTATATATTAGTAAATATGTTATGATGTATACGTCAGTGACGCCCAAGACATATTTTTCAGGTGTATTAAGACATAATTTTATCCACCCACCTCTTCCAAAACTAAAAATTTAACGGTCATTATTTGGTTATACTAACTGTTAATATTGGTAAGTATTAATATACCAAAGAATAGGTATCATCAGACTTGAAAGTGGTTAAAATTATTTAAGAAAGTGATTAAATGGCCGAATTTAATCATACAATAGTGACCCAAAAGTGACCTATACAAGTGTTTTTCCTAACAACATTCTGTTATTAAATATTTTTCTTTGTTCTTCCATTATTTTCAATGTGTAGCGTCTGCTACAACTAGTCATAGGGTTGGACGTCCCACTGGTATACGTCATGACATACATGACAAAACGAACTACCGCGATCGAAATGATAATATTCTTTTTACTACTCGCCGCAGTATATTATTCAAACTACGTCTGACAATAATAATTGTTAAACTATTGTGATATTCGTTAAAAAAAAAAAAAATAATGAGATCGGCGTGCTTCGCGAGAACAGCATTCGGAAAAACGGCGGTGCCACTGAGGCTGGCGTATTTTTTTTCAATCAAACTTTGCATATGATGATAATAATAATAATAATAATAATAATAATAATAATAATAATAATAAACGTGTAACACCCTCCGGCGGCGGTGAGTCGGCCAAAGAAAATAAACATCGCACGAAAGCTAAATGAAAATAAAAATTGAATATTTTTCTCCGGTCTCGACGACCCGGCAAAGGAAATGTTCGCCGATATTATTATTTTGTCGAGATATTATTATTATTGTATTGCGCGCCACCGACTTTTTTTTTTGCGGACGATTACTTTAATGCATATTCCGTGTAGCGCGCGCGAATGTCCCATCTCACCTCGACGGTTTATATTAGACATTTTCATGTACATATATACATATAAATGAATATTGTTTTTTTTTCCAGAGTTTCAGGTTTTATACGGACCGAGAATGAAGTCGGATATGGCGAAAACGAGAACGCGGTTCCCACCAGACCGCCAATGAAAATACACAAGTCGTAGCGAGTAAATTATTGTTTATAATGATTATAATATTATTATACACAACCATATTATTAAAACAAACCAATAATTTATAAATATATATTATTACTCGTCAATGTCGTGGATAACTTATTAAAATAGTACATTTGTTTATATACATTAAAATGCATTATTTCGTTTATATTCAAATACTGAACTACTTGAAAAAAAAAAAACTATTAAATTATAAATTCATACGAAATCTGTACACCTAACACTTAAACTATAATATACTGTTAACATATTTTCGTATTAAAATTATAACATTTTTTTTTTTTACAAAGTTGTATTTTTATTTATACCAGTCGTTGTCAATCGTTTTTCACCTTTAATAACTGACGAGTATTTTGCTGAGTCTAAACTGCTCATCGTTCGTCGACGTTAATTTCTCGTATATTATATACTTACACGTACAGAGTGAATTTGCAATGTAATACACTCGTTATTCATACAGGTCACTGCATATGATTTTTTAATTAGTCAAATGTTTTAAAATATTTCATTAAATATTGTACATTCGTTATTTTAATTTTAAATTTTAATCCTTGTTTTTATTGTTTACAAATACATAGGTAACCGAACAAATAAGTAGTTTGTACCTGTAGTGGGATTCATAATTAAACATTTTTGCTGCATCGATTTAATACTCTACTCATATCAAGTATAAATGATTATACTTTAAAGTTTGAACTATTAGGTAGTTTAATGTTCAATATTTATAAATGTATGTTAAAAAAAAGTCATGCAAGATCTACAGTTATTATATCTATATTAACAAATTGAATTATTCATAATTAAAACACTTTCATACACATTTTTATTATTAGTAAGTTATCACATATTGGACCGGAACCAAAAATAAAAAATATAAATTATATTCTGCTTCTTAAAAAATATTTAAAATTAAATGAAGACTTTTAGAAAACATAAAAACTCATTAATAATTGAGTGATGAAAAAACAACTATAAGACAATAATGTTGTAGCACCATTATGCAATGGGTTACGATTTCGATTACGATAAAAATAATAACATTTCAAATCTACCAATGTTTATAAATCACGAATTCGGAATTGGTGGAATTAAACACGGAAACCCAGGACGGCCGGTATATAGGTGTAATTCGTGTTGGATTTCAGTAATTTTTTTTAACATTATTACAATCGACGTGGACTATAACATATTATTATTATTATACAACGAAACGTATTGCAAATAATTATAGACGATATTGAATTTTTAATCCAGGTTTTTGATCGTCGAGTTTTTCGATTTAACTTCGCAGTGACCTATCTCGTACTAGGAAAACGTTCGATGATAATTTAATGCGCATGTAAACATCACAATTATATACGTAACATCGCTTTTCGCCGCAGTGCTCCAACGCACGAGAATCGTTCCTATATGAAAACGTTGAAAATTGCCTTCGATATTTTATGGCCCTCCGACACCATTATACCAATGTTGACCGTTACACAATTGCTCTCCGATCTGATGAAATGCCAAATAACATTTACCAACAACAGGATATTCTCTCCCGTCGTACTACGTCTGGATGGCGCCAAATAAGTTTATTGTACCCCCCCCCTCCCCTCCATCCAACCCTCATAGCAAACGTATACGATTATATTATAATAATAATAATATCTACTGCTGGTGGATGGGGAGGGATTCTGTCCATTGCATTTTTCGCTCACCAGATCCCCCCCCCCACCGGTGACTTTCGCCGAATGACCACCACGTGTGCTTTGCTCCTGAAACCCAAGGGTCGCCGCCTTCTCCTTTTAAAAATGGAATTTAATATATTTAATAATATAATAATATGTGAAAGATGAGACATAGAACATTTTCGCTCAGAATTGAGAGATTATATTATAATAATATTATTATTTGCAGTATATGTTTCGACACTATTAATAAATAATAATCGTACAAGTATATTATATTATTATAATTCACGTCCTGTCAACGGTACGTCCATCCGGAGAGTTTTTTCCAATAATGTAATAGTTATTTAACACACGGTTCCGCTTATCAGATTCCGTCCCCCTGTATAATGCTATATTATAAACAACGGCAAACCATCTCCACGTTTACTCAATTTTAACGAATACGTTCATAAGTTTTTAATCCCCGACAAGTAGTTGGAAAACAAAGAACCGGAATACAATGAATTATTATACGAGCGTATACGAATACGAACTCCGTAGGTAAGAACATAAAAACTACCGACAATAAGTGCACTCACCGTCGTCATGATAGGATAGTAGCAAAACGAAACAAGTCTCAGCCGACACTAAAACAATCACAATAGTCGCAAAGTATTTTCAGTATCACATGGCGCGGAGTCGTATTTAATTCAAGTTTATTTGTCATAAATGTCGTTTTATCTGGTATAATGTAAAACGTACACAATGACGGCGCCTCGGTGGCTGCTACGGGTCTAACAGTTTGGTTAGAAATATAATAATAATAATTAGTAAGTAGATTTGACTGTTTGACAGCGTTGTCAAAAGTTGTAAGTTTTTGTCGGATTCAAAGTTTTAGAATACATTATATATTAAATAATACATCGATAATATTATTAGTATTATAATATATTAATATATATATATATATATACAACTATATTATGATATATAAATATTATTAGAACATTTCAAATGCAAATACTTATAAATATCAAAAAGTGCAATTATATTTTAAAAATATTAATATCATGACTGAAAAATGCTTATTTAATTAATATTTAGTAAAAATTAAATTATGAAGGAATACGCAGCTGTTACATTTTCAAGCTTTTGAACAACTGTTAAACCGTGTAATGGTAATATTATGATATAAATTGCAAGATTTGCATAAAATGTAGGTATTGTATACAATAATATTTACAAACTGCGTAATGCATTTTGTCGCTGTTAATTTCAATCAAAATTCTAATTTTGTCTAAGTATATAACTAAGACTGAATATCAGGCTATAGTGTAACACTTTATCGTGCATTCCAACTACAGACTACATGTATTATTTGTGTACATAAGTATTTTAATCTCAGAATAATTATTCGGAGCCAATTATATTTGCAACACTCCAACGAATAATACGTGGTACATAATTTATATATCCGTCATCGCACTACGATATTAATAATACGGGTTTTGTGAATAATTAATTCGTGCCGCCATCGCCGTTGACTGTGAGATAAGATCGTAGTGTTCTCGACATCGTCGGATTTTGTACGTTTTTCTCGCATATAAAGAAGTATTGAAACGTTTAAAACTGCTATAAACAACTTCATGAAGTATTTACTATAAATTAAAATAAATCAAATGTACTTATTTTAGATGTACTTACTATACTAGTCTTGTCAAGTATTCGGGTAAATGTATTTAAATACTTTAATTGTATTTAGAATATTCTTTTAAATACTTTCTAAATCAAATATTGTCTTGGACGTACCTATTTGTAATTAAAAATCAAATGATTATCAAAAATCAAAATAATTATTCGTCACATTTCAGTGTATCTTTTGATACAGGTACATAATATAATTTTATTTGTTATTAAAATCAAATTATTAAACAATTTTTTATTTTTTATTCTATTAACAACCGTTTATTGTTTAATTAATATTGGAGTATTTCAGAATTAAAATATAACATATTTTTATTTATTTTCATTTTTTAGTTTATTAAGTAAAATAGATGAAGTAATTTGTACAAAATTCTAAAGTATAATGATACTTAAATGTGACATTACAATTTCAAATAAGTACAATTAAAAAGGTATTTAAAAATGTATCTGGACAGTATTTGTATTTGTTGTTGAATATTTTTTCTCAAAAGTATACATTCTAAATGGATGTATTTGTATGTGTACCTATTAAAATATGGTTTTAAAAGCATTTTTTACAAGACTTTTCATTACATAGTACCTACATGGAATATCAAATACTATCACGAATGTTCGATTATAAAATTATCATGTTATACAGCGTATTAATGGCCGTAATAACCGAGCGGCGGAAAATTTATGTTTACTATTATTCGGATGTAAATGTTTGGGCGACATTCCATAATATCTGTCACTTCGCCAAATTACGACTGGAAATATAAACACGAAAAAAATAAAAAATACACCAACTAAAAACATAATATAATACAATAACGCGGGAGAAGCTCGGTATAAAACGGTGACCGAAAATTTACTGTCACAACAGTAATTAAATTTGTTCGGAAGCGAAATTAATTTCATATTTGTTTCGTGGTATATAACCACTCTCGCCGAATGAGATTTTAATTATAAAATCATATTGCTTTTAATTTTCAGATCACGTACCTTGTGTGTATTATATTATAACGAGCAAAACGTCGCGTCGGTGTCGAAAACCAGCACGATCATCGATCGTTTCGAGTGAACACGTAATGATATTAAAATAAAGAAATATTATTATTTATTATATTGGGACTCGTAGGTATCTAACGATATATATTATTATCGTGTGTTAATCAAAGTGGGTCGACGCTTGACTGCGGCGTCAGTGTATTTTACAAAAAAGGGCGGTTTTTGAAATCAAATACTCGTGGGGCTCTGTAAACACTTGGTGTGCTTCAAGACGAGATTTTTTTTTTTTGAATTACTTTTGAATAATGTACACTCGAGTTCCTGGAGAAAAATGAAACACGATTACTTTATATATATATAAAAAAAAAAACCGTTCGCTTTTCAAGAGCGAGTTACTTGACATTTTTTTTATGCTATTGATTCAATCAAAACTTTTGGAAAATATATACTGTCCGATTGGTCGGTTTAGTTTACGCATCGAACACATAATTTAATATAATACACGTATTTTTTACTTATTTTCTAAACACTAAACTTCAGATGCTCCCATTAAATTAAACAAGAAAATCCACAGTACAACTACTGCGCTACATAGTTTAATATCTCTGCGGACGCTTCTTTGTTTTTGTGATAGCTATTTCCAGGACTAGGATTTACTAGTACTTACTAATTATTATTGTTGTGTAGAATGCTAGTCGGCTTACTACGGAAACTTAAGTATATACGAGAAACACATAATCAAGAAATCAAGAAATGCAATGTCGTATTTTTTGAGGGTTTTTACACTCCAGAGTTTTTTTTTTTTTAATTTTGTTTTAGCATCAACAACTATGGTTATTAGCTAACAACGATATAAGTTTTAGTTACATAAGAATAAATACATAGGATTAACTAGATAGCGTTATACATACGTATTAATATATTTGAGGAATGAAATGATTCTATTGCTGTAGTCTTCAGTAGAGCACAAAGCTTCGTCTTCGAAGCCAAGACAACCTCAAGACAACCTCTTGGTTGTCTGGAATTCCTGGGTTACTTCTGGTTTCCACGCGATTTCGACAGTGCACAATGAGGTGTTTGATTGTAACCGGTTCTCCATAGGTTTGGCACAGTGTTAATTCTTCTCTGCGCTTAAGATGTCCATGGGCCATCTTTGAGTGATCTATACGTAGTCTGTTTAAAATTACTTCATCTTTACGATTGAAAGAATTGGGTTTTGGCCAGTATGTGGTAGTATTTATTATCTCTCTTAGTTTGTTATTTGGTGTACGCTGCCATTCGGATTTCCATAAATTGGTACAACATTCAACATTTTACGTACCAATGTTTATTTTTTCGTAATATTATGTACCCTAATAGATAATATTAATTATATTATACCTACTGCATGTCTTATTATTTTAAGTATATATATTTTTTACAGAATTGTATTTTGTTTTGTAAAGTTTTATTTTGACTGAAACTGTGTGATTCGTTTAGTACAGTTTCAATTTGTAAAATAAACGTTTTTCGACGTTCAAACATATATATTTTTTTAATTTGACGATTTCTATAATTTTAGAACACAGCATTATTATTGGTAAAATTTTGATTTTTTGTTTTAACCGATATAATTATATTATGAATCATTATTAATATGTTATATTATTATAAACTAAAAGTTTCACAAAAACGGAGTTCAAATTATTACACGTTATTTTTATTGTATATGTTATGTTTTCACTCGCTATATTTATTGTTGCAATCCTTTTTCATCGTTATGACTTTTGAGTAGTTTTAACTATTTATTTATAAATTAATCATACTGTATGTTTATTGATTAATTGGTTTCCTTTGCAAACCATTTAATTTAATTATCAAATCGAATAAAATAATATATGTTTAATGTTTTTCACCTTTTTGATTAATGTTGGGTAGTTTTTCTTGTCGCGTTTGAGCGTTTCATTATATTGTATGTAAGTGGTAGATGACTGTCATCAAACAATATGAGGTAAATAGAAATTAAAAAGCCTACTGCAATTTATTGTTCACTTATCGTTGGCTGTTGCAGTTATATTATGGTATTTGTACCACCTACTTGAATTGTTTTGCTTATTATTACTTTTCTTTAAAAATTTTTGATAGGTTTTTTTTTGTTATTCTGTATGGACTTGAGACGTGAGTTTAAAATAAATTCTATTATAGAAGATAAACATGAAAGGTGTTGATTGATCTGTCATATTTTAATTTCGATAATAATCGTTGAATATGTTTTCATAATAAATAAGTACATTGCACAATATTTTTTTCGCTGATTATTGATTGAAAGTAATGTTATAAAACGTCAATATTGATAATTTGGGAGGGGGAGGGTAACTGTAATCGACAGACAAGAATATTAGTTTTTTTTAAACTTAATAATTATATTATAAAAGTGAAATATTAAAATACGTTATAAAGCTTGATAGGAGAATATTTCGATAAACGTCATAAACGACATAGTATAAGAAGCTGTCAACTCTGTTTATCTTCAAAGATTATTCGTAAATTATATAATTTAAGTATGGATCTTATATTTACTGTTTTTTAGTAAAAATAAAAATAATAATAATTTAAATAAAATCATTATAGTAGAATATCTTATAGATTACCTATGCTAGTGAATAGCGAAATGTTTATAATTATACAATAAACAACTATATTTCCGAACATTTAGAATAGGTACATAATAATATTAATAGGTAATATAATTACTCATTTTCACAATGAGACACTAAATTCAATTAAATCGTTGTTTTAGACAAAATATTTCTGGGTATTAAATAAAATATATTTTATAGAATACTTAATAATTTAATAACATAAACAAAATCGAATAATTTCATTATTATTTGTATAGGTAATTGGTAGGGCTCAGATTTTATAGGAAATGCTTCTTTTGAGGGGAGTGCGATAGAAAAATAATTCTTATATATAAATACGTTTTGAATCGTTCTGATTCTAATGAAGTAAACTTTATTTTGCTTTTTTTTTCCTCTTTTTTGCTTTTTTCTACAAAACCTGATTTTTATTGCTTTTTCCTCTATTTGGTTATTTTTTCTTGATTTTTACATATTTTTCTTGAAAACTTAGCTTATTGCTATGTATATTATACGTTTTGGACTATATTATTATTACCGGAAATTATAAAACCAGTTAAAAAAACCAGTAATAAATATATGACTGATAAAATAACTGTCGTTATTCTGCCGAAATAGTTTTATCTACAATTATTTATAGTTGTATTTACGACTCAAGGAATGGGAAAATTATCTGAATTATACCTGCGTATTTTTATAGCACGTTCTAATACTTTATAGTTGGCCGGTAAATATCAATCGACAATCAGTGAGGTATAGACGTATAGTGTTCTAAATAATTTATCTCATCGTCAAAATGCCAAAAATTAAAAATGAAAATTTAAAAATAAAAAAAAAATCGTAAGAGAATTCGGTGAAAATGTGCTTATGACTAACGGAAATATTATATTTTGTAAATTGTGTGAAGTCAAAATAACTTCGGATAAAAAATATAACGTTCAACAATATATTGGCAGAGAAAAACACAAAAAAGCATTGAAAAAACTTGAAGCTGCAAAGCATAATACTGTTCAGTCATTCATTCAACAATTTTGTAAGTCTGATTTTAATGCTGACCTATGTTCCGCACTTGTAGCAGCGAATATTCCCCTAAACAAATTAAATAACGAACATTTTCGGTCATTTCTTTCAAAATATTGCAATAAAACTATTCCAAATGAATCAATTTTACGAAAAGGATACTTCGATTCTTGCAACACTAATACGATAGCTAAAATACGCGATGCTGTGAACAGCCAAAAAATATGGGTTTGCATAGATGAAATAATTGGCAGTGTACGAAGTGATGTGGCTAATGTCATTATTGGTATTTTGAAACCACAAAATGTTGGTAAAACCTATCTTATTCACACAGTATATTTAAACAAAGTGGACCATAGCATTATTTTTCAATTATTTGATAAATCTATGCATATTTTATGGCCAATTAATGTTAATCATGAGGACATTTTATTATTTGTTTCGGACGCCGCGCCGTATATGAAAAAAGTTGGCCGCTGTATTTAAATACTATATCTAAAAGCTTTGTATATGACATGCTTAGCTCATGTCCTCCATAATGTGTGTGAAGAAGTGCATACACATTTCCCAAAAGTTAATCGTCTGATTGCTGAGATGAAAAAAACATTTTTGAAATGTCCAAAACAGATCGCTATTTTAAATGAAAAATGTCCGGATATTCCAAATCCACCTAAACCAATCATTAATTGTTGGGGTACATAGATTACAGCAGTTGAATATTATTGCACATATTTAAATGAAATAAAAAGTGCAGTTGAAGAATTCAGCGAGAATGCCCAGTGTATGAATGTTGTAAAAGAGCTTATAAAAGATCAATCTACCAACAAATCACCTGGCCATGATCAAATTAGCAATAAAATTATCAAAAACATTCCGGCTAAAACTATTATTCAACTCACCCATATTTACAACTCCACCTTTCGTCTATCATACTTTCCTTCCACCTGGAAATCAGCAATTATTATTCCAGTCCTTAAACCAAACAAGCCACCTGCTAGAGTGGACTCCTATAAGCCAATTAGCCTCTTACCAGTGCTTGGAAAAATCCTGGAAAAACTACTCCTCAAGAGACTACTATCAATATCTAACCAAGAAAATGCGATACCTAAATTCTAATTTGGGTTTCGTCCTAAACATTCCACTTTCCACCAACTCCATCGAGTTATCGATTTAATTGCGACCTCCCTCGAAACTAAAAAATACTGTTCAGCTGTATTCCTAGACGTCGCCCAAGCATTTAACTCGGTCTGGCACTCTGGCCTCCTGTACAAAATAAAAAAATCTTTCCTGTGCTATACTATCTCTTAGTTAAATCCTACATTGAAAACAGGTCCTTTAGAGTTAAAATAGATTCCACTCTTTCCGGCTCTCATGAAATACTCGCTGGCGTCCCTCAAGGAAGTGACATCGCACCATTCTTGTACATCCTATTCACAGCGGACATACCAACCACCGAAAACACCCTATTGGGCACTTTTGCTGACGACACAGCCATCTTAGCTTCAGACCCCGACCCACTCATCTGTACTCACCTTCTCCAAAATCATCTCAACATGCTCTCAAAGTGATGTTTCACCTGGAAAATTAAAGTGAACGAACTTAAGTCTACCCACATAACTTTCACCCTCCGACCAAAGGACTGCCCCGAAGTCTCGTTTAACAACTCACCAATCCCCCACTTCAGGAAAGCAAAATACCTAGGTCTTATACTTGACAGGAGACTCACCGGGGTCCCCACCTCAAATTTAAAAGAAAAAAACTCAACTCTCGCTTACCCCTCATCAGACCTCTCCTTAAATCTAATATGACCTTATCTAACCAATTACTTCTGTACAAAAGTCTTCTTCAACCAATTTGGTCCTATGGAATTGCCCTCTGGGTCACTGCCAAACCCTCAAATCTCAGGACAATTCAAGCGTTCCAATTCATCTGCCTCCGTATGGTCACCAAAGCCCCCTGGTTCGTCACAAACGTCGCTCTACATGATGACCTCAAAGTTCCATCCATCAACCAGACAGCAGCCACGTTCTACCAAAGACTCCATTTCAAAATGCAAGGACATCAAAACCAACTCATTTCTCAACTTCACTCTAAATCTCTTCCAGACAACCTCACCCGACGGCTAAATCGCAATTGGTCCAGAGATCTTCTCAATACTATAAACACATAATATTTAAGTTTCATACAAAGGTGGCTCTATTGTGAGCTCCCCTTTTCAGCGCCCCTTCACTGTCATCCCACCCTCAAATTTACTCATTGTATATATAGTATAGTTTGTAAATTTTTCAAATAAACGTTATTTTTCTAAAAAAAAAAATCAATCTCTACATTCAAATCTTGTTTCTATTGCAACAAATTTTGGAAGTATACCACATGCAATTACACAATTAGAAAAAAGAGGTATTTTTTTATTATTGTTTCAAGTATTTGCTGTATTTATATATTAATTTTTTTAGGCGAAAGTTTGATAAAAAGTATAGGTATTGTATTAAAATCAAAACAAAAGTTAGAGGAATCTAATAGTGAAGTAGCGAAATTGATTTTAGAAAAGTGCAATCGTGTTTTTTCAAAGAATAATGGATGGGCAAAACTTCAAAAAGTCAATAGTATTCATAGTGACACTGCACTAAACGTAAATGTGGAATAGTATGATTCAAATGATTTAGTTTATATGAAATATGCACCGATTACATAGGTTGACATGGAAAGGTCTTTTTCAATGTACAAAAATATATTAGCATCCAATAGAATCAGTTTTAATGAAAGTAACTTGATTAAATATATGGTCGTAAATTCTTTTTTTAGTATTTAATTTCATGCTTAATTGAAATTTTGTTTTTTTAGAATTAAATTAATAAATGCTTTTTTTGATTTTTTTGGCTACTTAAAATGCTTTTTTAAGGATTTATTTTACTACAAAATCCGAGCCCTAGTAATTGGTATGTAAACATTATTTAAATCAAAGGATAAATATAGATAAGCACTAATTATTGAGAAGCTTGATTTTGGCAATTGTACAGCCAATCGTTAAATTCGTCATTCGACGATAACTACAAAATTATAGACTTATAATAAGCAAATAATCGATTTCTGTAAGAATCATTTTAGTCGGACTAAATAAAACCTTTAATTATCCATGGATTACTAATGGATTCTAATGGAATGGATTCATGTAATCTTTTTTATAATTTTATTAGAACATTTATTGATTTTGGAGTTAACCCAAGACGCCCATTAAAGGTACTTAATATTATTCACAAGACGTCTAAAAATAATTTCCTATCTTTGATTTTATCAGTTCAAAGCTATTAGACTCGTAATGGTTTTGATCAATCGAATTAAATGTTACGGAATATCATAGTGTGCTTTTCAATTAAATACCCATACAACATTCTTGATCCTACCACGTAAACTATTAGTCGCAAATTGTTTATTTATTATGCTGCAAAGATTTAATTAGTTCAAATCTAGTAAATTATATGGTTGTAATATTACAAGAAAATATTTCAAATAAACAGTCTTACTGAGTACCTAATAATAACATACAGTTAAATTGAGTTCAAACTCAATTTCCTTTACTGTCTGTGCGTCTCCGATTATACTACAATTTTTAAAATAAATCTCATAAAAATAATTTTTTTTTCTAGTATCAATGAAATGTTTTTAGAATTTTGATAGCTATTGGTATAAGATTTTTTTTTGTGTATGGAAATGTTATGGTAGACTGAGATTTATAAGAGTGAATTTGATACGATTTTATTTTTAAGTTGTTAATGTTGAAATTTCATTTAAAATGTATTTGAAGTATTTTGTAATTAAAATAATTTCAAACAGTAGGTACATTGAATAACTATTCAGCTATTTCATTAAAAATAATATTTCTTTTGATGTTGATACAATTTTAATTTACACCGTAGAGTTGTAATACAAGTAATGAGATAAGTATGAATGGTATAATATAGATAATATCATATAAAGTTTTCATTCATTGATTTCTTCGTAAAAGATATTTAAATAAATATTAATTTTAATTAAAGATATTTAATAGAATATTTATAATTTTTTTTATGAGAATTTTAATTTTAACAATTATTTATCGTTATTGACATTATATAAAGTATTCTTATACGAGATGCATTTCCGTTCTCAAACAAATACAATTAGGTAATTGTATAATAAAAAAAATCTTGTTATTTTGTCAAATATATTCTATGAATTTTTCTATTAATTTTAAACGTGAAAATTCGATTGGTAATAGCCTTTATGTTTGATAAGATCTCGGTGGTGTAGGTATATAATATTTTTACCTGGAATAACGTTCTGGAAGGGTTTTTCTATCTCATTTATTTGTTACTCATAAAATATAATAGCCATTGTTTTTTATTTATTAAAATAAATTTACCCTCCTCCACTTTTTATTTGGTAAGTCATCAAGTTCTTCTTCAGTCTAATTTTTATTGTATGGCGCGAAATGATAACATAGCTTAGTAATTAATTTATGTTATATACTTATTTTATAATTTACCAATATTTACATGTAAAATCCAAACTACAATAATCAAAAAATAATCGACGACCAAAATAATAATAAAATTTAGGTTTTATTGATATGTGTACAGTTTTGAAATTAATTATCACTACATTTATAGAAATGTTATATTAGTTTGCTCTCTACTACTTTTTTATATACTAATCGTAGTGATTTTTCTTTTTTGGTTCTGTGGGGATTTGAATTCCTAACCTCTTATTTAAATTTACTCTGATATGTGCAGCTACTACTTAAAACTAACTATTATATCTTTCATGCAACAAATAATTTATTTAAATAATAAAATACACAGTCATAACATTTAGTACAATTACTAATACAACACTCAATCCACAATACTCGTGAATAGTTTGTATGTATGAATGTATGTATGTATGCATGCATGTATTTATTTATATTGGATATATATTGTAGTAGTTAGGTAACTGTTAAACTAATTAAAATGTTTTATTTTTCAATGTATAATATAAAAATTGATTTAAAAGGCTTTAAAAATCGTCTTTTTTATTGATTTCTTATTTGATTCTTTATTATATTATGTTTTTAACACGACGTCATTTAAAAACAAACGGTGACAATCCGAAATCGTTTTATTATCTAACATTCAAAATTGATTTTAAGGAGGACTTTTGGTCCCACACGACTCACTTTATTAGAATTTCGCGTCCGGTTGACCAACCAACCGTGTGTTTTAAATGACTACGAATTGAAATTAGAAAAATCTCTAGGGTCGTTAAACGGAATTCGTTCTGATTTACGATACGCAAGTACTGAAGTGCTCCAACCGGACTACAATGTTGGGTGTAATTGCTGACTTTGATGTAAGGACAATGCCCCTCTACAGATCCCGACCTGATTGATCGTTAAATCACAGAAGAATTATCTGTCTTCGACGACAAACTCGATTCAATCGTATATGCGGATAATGGATGGGCTACTTTGCACCACAACAAGAATAATACTTGATGCAGTTCAAAAGAAAAATAACATCAACAATACAAGACACCCAGGCCCAGTTGAGTGATGATTATCTTGTTAATGCAGCTTGAAATATTATTGTGATATTAACAGATTAATTTCGTTAATGATTCACAAATGTAATTTGTAGAAATAACAAAATTAATTTCACCCTAGCTAAAACGTTGTCAACATAAGAAACGTTTATTAAAATTAACAAAGGTTAGACAATTTTTTATTTTGTGCATCGCGTTAAAAAACTACTGTATAAGTCATATAATTATAATTTTAATGAAACTGAACGAAGTGAAATTAGTACACATACAGTTCTTGTATCCAGTCATTTATTTTTAATTTTAATTAGAAACTTTTTATTGAAAATTCTACTAACAAAATATCGTGATGTGACGTTGAATGTTTAAACATGATAAAAAAATATCCAAAGTTCTTACAGTATGTATACTTGAAATACAAGTATCTATTTATAGCTATATTGAATTATAACATTTCTTTAAAAAGGGTATTTATCATGATTTTGACACAATTACATGGAGTATAGACGATTCTATTCTGTTGGAATATGTCTTAGTATTAGTGAATACCCATCAAAGTTACATATTATTATTACTTAAATATTTTTTAGTTTTTCATTTAAATACGTATAAATACTTGAAAAAAAGTTATAATATATATGAAGTATTATTTTATTTTATAAATGTGTATATTAAGTACATAATTATTGGAAAAATTAGTTAAATTTATTATTTTGAAGAAAAAAAATATTTGAAATAATTGTACGTATCGAGTGTAATGTGGAATATTATATATTTTTATTTAATAAATGTATCTATTTCATTAATAATATTATACAGAACCTATATCCCAAAAGTCCCATATGTCATACTAATTATCTTTGTGGCAAATCAATATATTATCTTCATGAGAGTTTTTAACAGTAATCCATAAAAAACGTATGTCAATAAACCTGATTTTTCTCATCGATAACTGAAGAAGCAACATTTAAATATATTTAACAGTCTCGTAGACATACTTTGGGAGTGATACAGAAGACTTTTGTGGAATATACTTTTACTAACTAGGTAGTAACATACAATACACGGAAAAATGTAATATTGCTTATTATAATTACCGTGTCGTGATTGTTGTGATACGGTATAAGACAAAAATACACAGAATTAAAAATTTAATACCTGAGACTTAATTAGAGCAAACATCCTGTTCGTGTCGGGATTTAAATTACAAGAATTACTGCACAGAGTTATTGTAGAATTTTCCGAATGACCGTTACGAACTACGCATATAAAATAGGCTTAAACAACGAATTAGATGGATATAATAATATTATGTGACTACGAATGATAATATTATTGACGTCTTGATTGTAATTAAAACTTAAAATCTTTACAAAAGTTTTAAGTGTTTATTGTACTACTATTGTGAATTAAATTGAATTAATCCGTGTATAATAGAGTAAGACTGTTTAATAATATGAAGATTGTATCCATTGCTCCTATATCGAACTTCCATTTTCATTGATAAATGGTTTCAAGTACCTACTCAAGAAGTAAAAAAGGAACAATATAATATGGGTATTTGAACCTGTGTTTGCAAACAAAAAAATGAAATATTGATATATACCTAATAACAATAAAGGTAGATATAATTAACGTTAAAATGTTTAATCAATTTTGCGGAACAAACATTTTTAACGACTAAATTATTGTCTTATTTTTATTTTTTAATTGTATATTTAATTAGATATTCCTATTGTTAGTTTGCAATACATTGACACAAAATCATATTTTATGCATACACTGTCCAAAAATGTATTGCTACATTATCATAAGTCAATAATTATGCATAATTTTAGTACGGCCCAATGAAACTTAGTAAAAACCTCATATATTTTTGATAAATAATTAGTAAATTACAACATATTTCTTTTAATTAATCTTATGAAATGCCTTAAAATTCTATATAATTTGTCAGTATCATAATATATTTGAGTATATTAATCTAAAATATTTGAGCCGAGTGGAATGGCAACGGACCCAACTATGTTGGAATTGGCATTTGTAGATATTTCCACAAAACGGTTTAATACGTTTAAACCAAAAAAAATATTTTAGGTATTCGGAAGACATACACACACATTCAGCATACCATATTATAGCAGACGAAGACAGCCATATTAGAACAAATTCACTGACTCTGAAAGTGCTTTTCATTATTATACGTGCCGTCACACCCAGCCAGCGAGGAATAGAAGAAGCCTAGCTATTAGTTTAATAATATTATTTGTCGAGGGAAATAAATTAAACCGCATAAAATTCAGAACATTCAAAATATTTAAGAAAAAAATTGTAAATTATGATATAAACAATTTACACATTATAATATATATATATATATATATATATATATGAATGATAAAAAGGCAAAAGCATTTAAAACAAATCAAGTAAATGATTAAAATTTACAAACTGCTTTTTAAATACCTAACCTCCAAGTTGGAGTATAAAATGATTTTAATCTATTGTAAAAAATATGTACGAAAATTATCTAACGAAAAAAAAACTAAAAAAATATTGAAAATGCCTTTTAATAGCTATAAAATAAATTAAAATATTTTGAAAGTTTACAAAATAAAATAAACATTTAGTGAGAATTTCAAGTATTTACGGTTGACTGTTTTTGGATTATAACAAAAAATAAGAAAATCGTTTGATAAGAAATTATTGAAAAAATTTAATGTCGTGAAAATTTGAACTACATGCACTCATACAAAATTAATTTGACTTTTCAGTAAACTTTTTTATCTTGAGAAAGGTAGAAAAATTTATAATAAATTAATTTCGTATTAAATTTTCAAATTTTTGACATAAAAAGAAAAATTCTAACTCAAAAGAATTTGCAAACTTTCATGATTTTGGCTAATTATGTTAAAATTTTAACTTTAGATTTTCTAAACAATTATTGTGAATTTACGGTTAACCTTTTGTTTTTAAATTCCATTAACAACAACTTTATGGGGAACCTTGTATTACAATTTCAATTTTTTTGGAAAAAATTTTTATTTAGTGATATTTATCCCTTTTTATTTAGCGTAACGCCAAAAAAAAATCCATATTTTATCAAAAATTGGTTTTGCAAAAAAATCTTTGTTTTTTCTTAATTTTTTTTTTTTGGTTTTTTACGGCCCATTTGAAAACTACTAGGAATTTTTATTTTTGACCCTTCCCTTTTTCCAAACTACCGATTAAATTCAATTTCTTACTAAAAAATAGAAGTAGAAAATCGAAGCATTTTTATTGCCCTATAATCACAAACACACACACACACACACACACAAGAAAATCGAAATATTTATCATTTTACTAAGAATTTAAAATGGTATAAATTAAATCTGTTCATTTAAATTCACAATGTCTAACCACTAACCATAGTTACAAGATCTCGGTAGTCCACAAAAACTTATTCGAAATAATCTGTGGTACTTATGATTAATATTTTATAAATACCAACCAGGGGTTATATCACTTTACACTTAAAATATTATAGTTAGAAAATTTAATTTATATTATTACCTCATATAAACCACCAATGAAAAAACATTATAATATCCTCGCTATACAAAATCCATTTCTAAAAACTTCAAGTCTTTACCATAAAAAACTCTAGATTTTAATCTACATAACAACAAAATCAATAATACTGTCTCTGCACACTAAATATTCCATTTTAAACTAAACTTATACTTTGACAACTTCATCTCAAAATCATTTTCTAAAAGTTAAAACACTCTCAGACGCTGGGAAAAACTTCTCAACCGCAAATGTTGCAAAAGCTGTTAGCCAAATAAATTTCAATTATAGACATGCTGAGAGACCAACATGAACAACATAAACTTGTTCACCCCATGTTATTTGTACTATGAATGTAGGACTACTTTTCTAAAAATATTTTCTTATTTTACAGGTTTTATTATATACATTTTAGATTTTGAACGGATTGAAAGAATTTATTGATTTTATAATGATTTGTTTTTTTTTTGTCGGTCATCACGTTTTGGGGCAGTAAGAATACTTCAATTTTCAACATTAGCGTCTTTTTTGGTAGGAAAGTTAATCTTGTTGATACTTTGGTGGGCTAAAAGTAAAAAATTCCCAGGAGTATAAAAAATATAAATATGACCAATGCATGATTACATTTTTAAAATATTTTGACTCTTTTTGAACGATCTATAATAGACATTTGAAATTTTGAATTTTTTTTTTCTATAAATATTTGTAAAACATTTTTTTCGGGGTCGAAAATATTGAAATTTTTTAAGCAAATAACTTCATCCGGTTTTATAATAGGAGTTCAAAAATAATAAAGACTTTTTTTTTGTAAGCATTTAAAGTTAAAATGTCGACAAAATTTATTAAAACTATGATAATTTGAAAACTATTTTGTAGTTAAAAGATTATATTATAATCTTTAATTTTTTAAGCTAAAACTTGAAACTTTAATAGAAGGTTATCTGAAAGTAACCAACAATGAAACAAAAAAATCAAAAAAAAAAAAAAAAATTAACAAAAAAATCTATAAAAAATGCAAATAGATACAATTTTTATTTTATATATATTTTCTAAGTTTAATTTTAGATAAAATTAGATATTTAAACTAAGAATAACGATTTTATTTCATTTGTTGCAATATAAAAATATTATTTGCAGGTATTTGTAGCTTTCAAAGTATATTATTATATTTTATACACACAATTACATTTTTAAATGCAATTTATTGGCAAAAGTAAATTTAAACTACAGTAATAGTAAAATAAATTATTTTAATAGTATTAATATCATATAATATACTTAGTAATCTACTGATATAGGCTGCAAATCGTCTTCGTTCAGAATAGTTTCTCGTATGCAATGATTTATCGTTTCATTACATTGACCCACTCGATACCTATTGTACAGCAGAGCGGTACTCACTTGCCCATATTTTTTTCACTTAAGCTATATATATATTTAATTAGAGATACTTTTTCTTTGTTTTTTTTTTTTTTTTTTTTTTGTTCATCAATACATCAATTATCTGATTTTGAAAGTCTTAAAACAAAATATTCTAATGGTCAGTATTGTGTATTCTTGCTCGCTGTTAGATGTGAGTATTTAATTTCGTTAAACTCATTAAAGTTAACTGTCAGACAACATCTTTGGTAAGACTTGATTAAATCAATAATGAATCAAAATAAATTTGAATTGAAATGTTTAGATTTTATATTGTTATATTATAATATACAGGGTGGGGCAGTGGGTTCTGACGAATTTTAATTGTAGTTTATTAGTCAAGTATTAAAAACAATGTAATGAAATAAATTGTATTTTATTCGACATAAAGATTATATTTAATTATCATTAACAAGAGTCCTAACTTTTAAAAATTACACTTACTCAAGTGGCCGCTTTCGTTTTGCATACAGTCGGCTGTCCGTTTTTTTATACTGTCCATAACTTTCTGAAGGATATGCACATCGATGGCTGTAATTTAACGTCTAATTTTTTCTTTTAACTCTAATAATATATGTGGCTTATTAGTGAATACTTTAGATTTCAAATAACCCCATAAATAGAAATCGGACGGAGTCAAATCAGGAGAACGTGGTGGCCGGGCAATATCGCCATTCCGCGAAATCACACGATTCAGAAAAAAACACGCCAATTTACAGGCCATGATTACTGATAAAGTAAAACTAAACATCATGAACTTTAATCTGGCGACAAATTAGTTTATCTTATCTACTTTAATAGTACCTAACCGCTGTACTCTATAAATCGTCAGAACCCACTGCCCCATCCTGTATTAATACCTATTAGTTTTATTAATTTCTTTTTTTTTTATTATTACTTTACTCAATATTATTGTTACCCGATTTTATAGTATTTATAAGTAGGTATATACTACATTTAGTAGTATATCGTTTTGAACAAGAAATGTGCGTTTCTGCGTATTGTTCACGTTTCACTTGTATAACATAACATATTATTATGCACCTATATTATAATAAATATTGAATAGGTATTTTGTATCCTATCTATATTAAGTACTAGATAATCTGCACATATATCTCAGTGTATAATGCAATGATCCAGATTATGCAAATCTCGTGTACTATAAATTACGTGTTCCTTGTGGATTAAAATTACGGATATATAGTGCAGACATATATAATAACTACATAATATAATCAAATAGTCTACAAACATTTACAAAAAATACGTATGATCTGAAAGTAATTTGCGTTTGTCTACGATTAGAAACAATTGATTTGATGTACCAATTTACGATTTGGCATTCGAATATATTATACATAAAAAAAATTGCGATTGTACGTATACAAATACTATGGTTACATCATATATGAGAGCTCATCGCAAGTAAATACAATAGTAGTTAAAGGTCGTCGAAGTGAAATGAATCATAATATGTTAAGATACTTCAAATATTCGTCGTTGTTTTTATGAAAACAATTTAAAATTCATTTTCACTTTGTTGATAATATCATTGGCTGTTATTATTTACTGTTCATACGTTGTCAGAGTATAAAATAAACGTCAAAATACGTTATATATGATTATGACCGTGTTCAAAAAAAAATATTATATAATAAAATTGGTTGACAAAAAAAAAATATATATATATATAAATAATAACTTGTGAAATGTAACATAGAGAGCTTTTATGTTTTTATATTGTGCCAAGGGGTGGTTTTTATTTTTTTTTTTTTTTAGAAAAAAAGACAGTATTCATTCGGGCTATAGCTCAAGTAACATTTTATAGAAACTGTGGTTATTTCCTTGACTTCATTCCCAAAGAAACACGTACGGTGTGTGCGATAAGATAATTTCTAGGTAAAATGTGTTTTTATTTATTCCTAGTATGATTAAACCTTTTTATATTATTGGATTTTTAATAGAAAAGTTAATTTAGTATTTTTTCCACGTTTGCAGAAATTAAATTGTTTTAGCTATTTAAAAAAAGGAACCATTCTAGTAAATATTCCTCTTAACAGTTTTGGAACACAATATGTATATCATTTTTCTTACATAATTAAGCATTATAATAATATTCTAATGATTATTTTCTATAGACTGATTGAAAATACATAACCCTTTCTTTAAACTTTGTAGCCACGGTGTTATGAATATTGGCAATGTTTTATTATTTTGTTTTACAGGTAGGCACAACTAATGATGTGTGTAAATTAACCATAACACGTGTACTTAAAGCGATTACATTTTATGTGTGCAATATGAATTCAAATTCATCAAAAAAAAGCAAACGTATATTCAGTGTCATTGTTATATTATTCGTTGACGATAATAATATTAAACGAAACTACACAATCAATTATTGTCGTTTTATAAAATAATTAGATGAGCCAAGAAGACAAGGGACAGGAAAAAATCAATCATTCTGTACAAATAATACAAAGAAACGACAAACTAGCTTAAAGTATAACATACAATTTATAGTTCATAAGTAATATCATAATATAATAGGTGATGTTATTGGTACTCGGCATTTTGAAAAAAAAACTGCGAGATAGTTTTTAATGTATTTTATGACTTTGCGTTGGAATAATAAATAATAATATATAAAGAGATTACATGTTTTTATTTGTTTAGCAGAAAATTATTTTTTCTAGCAGTACATTTGCATTAGGTAGGATGCATTTAGCAAGAACGCCTTATTTAATCCAGTCGCTTATCCTTATCCACCTCTTTTTAACGAGTAAAAAAACACGATTTTTATTATAAAGCCCCCATTTTTTTAAAACACTAAAGAAGAAAAATATTTAATATTAAATCAAACTTTTTATAATATTCAGAATATTATGGCAAACCGGAAATTATGCATTAGAAATGCTATTGCATCATACGTTTTACTTTTTATTAAAAAAAAGTTAAAATTGAATTTCGCATGTCCGTACGAACATATTTTTAACAAATCATTTTATTTGCCTATTTCCCATATTTATTTGTATGTGTAGAAAATATAATGTAACTATTATAATTATAAAATTTTGTTTTAAAAATGTATATTAATTAAAAAATAGGAGCTCATAATGTATTAGAATTTTTTAACAAATTCTATATAATATATATTTATTTCCCTTAATTATTGACTAACAATAAAATACAATAATCACTTTCTTATTATATATATATATATCAATATTAAATAATGATATTAAAAAAAAATAATAATTGACTTTAATATTTTATTGTAATATACATTAGGTACCAACAATAATTTTCATTATTGTTAAACGGCTAAGATTAAAAATAATATATATTTTATGAGTGGGTTATAAATTATAATTTCTTAAGAATATCAAATCTTTTCTATCGATCATTTTTTATTATTTAACACTAGTATAATTTTATCCATGTAAGTGACTTATGAATTTGTTTATTCTGGTGAATACGTTATATAATAGTAGCTAATATCAGATTTGTAGACATACAATTTATGAAATATAGTATCAATAATAAACTCATAACAATTGCTTCCAAAACTTTAAAAATTTTATTTAGTTTTAAAATAAATAAAATACTGATATTTTTTTTTTTTTTTTGAGGAGGGGATATCATGCTTTCCTCGCTATAGATAAAGTATGTATTAAACTTCTATTTATCAATAAATATATAATGAATTAACTATTAATTATAATAAGCATATACTACCTATATGTATTGTAGTTTAATAATATTCAAAGGATAAAAAATACCGAAGTTATATTTTAGTCTTTGTTTTTTTTATTATTTAATAGTATTATTATTTGTATAATTATACATTCAGCATGTTGCTTAAATATTTAAAGATAATTGAATTAAATCAAAAAACTTTCACGGATCGAAGAATAAAGTTCGATATAATTTATCTACATATTATTAAAAGACATAAATCGGTATTGATATAATATGAAATATGCCTTTGGTTCAAAATAAAAAATTAATTTCTTCTTCAATGAAGTGATTATAAAATAATTCTTTTAATACTTTGAATTCCATATTTAAAATCAAATGGTTAGATATAAAATCGTTATTTTTTGTATATAGTTATTACGAGTCTATGTGTATCAACTTTTAATATAACCTTTGCAAAGAAAATACAATCATAATAAAAGTAAATAATGACCATTTTCTTTTTTTTATACTACAGAGTCCCCTCTATTTCAAGTTCATCGGTCTCAATTTTTTTTTCACCATTATTTATTTCTCAAAGTAGTCCTAACAGTATCTCCTTTAATTTATCTAAAATTGGGGATAGCCCTAGTTTGTGCTTTACTTGAAATAGTTACATTTCTAATTCCCTTTACTATTTCAAATATTTAATTAAATATTCTCATTTATACGTAACGCTTGTGCTTATAGTTTTTGCTTTTAAGATCCTATATAATGTCGTTACCCGTTAATGTATATCTTCTAACATAAGACTACGAATGATATGTCTGTATCGCTAAACTATTTTTTATTTAAAACCCACCAAAAATCCTACGAAAATTTCTTAACTAATCAAAAACACCACCAAACTTTTAAAGTATTCTTTAAGAATAAATACCGATTTACACATTGACCGATGCTATTGTTATACATGAATACAAATCAAATTAGTTATTGTTCAATGTTTATAATAATAATCATATTTTTTCGATTTGGTTCTTTTGATTTTTTACAAACTATTTATAATGATGCTAATAAAACTTAAAACAATTTATTTTCACTCTACTTAAATGGCATTTAGCCATTACATAGCATACTCAATGCGTAATGATAAGTTTTGTTTTATATTGTTTTTTTTGTTTTTATCGCAGTCATCACTTATTAAATTTTAAGTATATAATAGTTTAAATAGCTGCTAATTGTCTAAATACGGTTATTTAAAAAAAAACATTAATTGTAATTTGGTTTAAGCTATTTAAGGTATAAAAGTTTTAATATAAAAAAACATTGATTAATTTTTTTTTAAAATACAGGTGCACATCTTTTTGAAATCTTCAAGTGCTATTTAATATATATATATATATTTTTTTTTAATGTAAAATATGATATATAAAAATTACCCAAAATTTAGGTGTGATAGGTTACAGAATTAAATATAAATAGTATTAAGAGATAGGAATGCTTATTTTGGAAATGTGGTGCAGAAAAGGTGACGATACAGTTAAAGAAGTTTTCTATAGTTAAAATGTTTTATTTGATCACATCCGTATTTTTAAAAATAAGCAATCGTTAGTATTTTTTTCTTTCCTGTAAAATTACATTTATTTCTCAATTAGATATTTAAAAAGTTTTTAGTTATTTTGTTTTTTTTTCTGTATATTATATTATACATAAAGCGTCACATAATATTATAAAACCACATATTAATTTGCACTAATATATTATAGTATGAAAAATGGTTTAATACGCACCACCATTGAATAAATAACAAAAAAAAACTTCGAGGGTAAACAATGCACATTAGTTAGGATTTGCAATGTTTATGTATTGAATAAATCTATATGAAATATGTATTCATTTATAAATATTAAAATACAATATCCGGAATATTTATAGTGCAATGTCAAATATTTACGCAGTGTTCGAATACAAAATTATTCGCGAAAAACAAATTTAAATAAAACACGTTTATTTGCAATTAGTTAAACGTTGTTTATAAAATATATTATATTTCAAGTCGTATTATTTTTAACAGTTTAAACTGCTTTTAGTTATTATCATACATAACGCAATAATATGCACTTTTATAAACTTGAGATACACGAATCCGACATGCTCAGTGTACGTGTAAACATAAAATATGAATGTTTTAATTTTATATAAATTAATATTATAATATACACGCAGGGAATAGGTTTTGAAATATGTATAGTATATTAGTATTTAATAGGATACAAAAACAAATTAGATGCACTTTATCAGTAAATATACAAAAGTCTATTCTTTGTTTAATAATTTAAATAATACACAAAAATGGAACAGCGGCCATACACATAATTTGTTTGGTATAATACTACAATGTAAACGAATAGATAAGTTAAAATATCTAAAAACAGAAAAAGGGATATTTATTAATTTTTAATATATATGTATATATTAATCCCAAGTTATACTTGTAACTTTAATATAAGTAGGTAAATGTCATTTGTATAACCCCTATACAGCTTGATTGAGTATGGTGTGTTACTAGTCATCTGGTCTTCGATATTTAGAGTCTCAATTTATGCAGAATGTTGGTTTTTTTTACGATAAATCCTAACCCACGAAATGTGGGTTTTCAATTTTGAAAGAAGTAATGATAATTTTAAAATATACAAAAAAAAAATAATACAATTTTAAGATAATAATAAGACGGAGACAACATAATATGTGAGTATGTCGTGCTACTATGGTACCTGAAATAAAAATAAAAAAAAAAATTGTTGTGACTTATTTAATGCTAACATTTATTCCTTTAAACTGAATAATTATTTTTTTTTACAATATACAATAGTAATGAGTGACAACGTATGACTTAAATTATTTAGAGTATATTAAATTATGTAGTTCACTGTTTATTAATATTGAAAACAGTTTAAGTAGACTGAGTATATTATTTCATATTTTTATATAATTTTAAAATCACTTATTTTGTCACGATATTATATTTAGTTATATGATATAAAATGGTTTAAAAAAAATGTTTTAGGGCACACTAACTTTTCGCATATACATTTAATGTTTTTACGTCTCATTATTTATTATAATGGTTTGTAATCAATTTTATTTGGTATTGCATGGTGCCTCCAACAAACCTTGTGGATTAAAATGACTTATATTTATAAACCTTTTGAACGTAAAGTAAAGTTTATGATTATACTAAAATCAATTGATTTATTATTTAGGATAAGACAAGTCATATCAATGTTGAAATGTGATGCATTTCTAGGTTTATATTTTTTAACACTGATGATTAAGATAACAGTTTTAACTTTATATTAAATTAACGTATTATGAATTTAAACATAAAAAAATGTAGTGCTCTCAGTTGACTAAAAATTATTTTTTAAATAAGTATAAAGAGTATAGATTATATATATATATATTTATTTATTTAACAAGGATACACTTTCGATAACAACTGTGTTCAAATAGTTTTAAGTCTTTAAAGCTTATAATTTTAGATAAATTGGTTAGCCTTAGTACCAAAAAAAAAAAAAAAAATAGTAAGTAAAAAGTCCATCCTAAAAATTAAATTTTACATACTAGGTACATTTCATAATTTACAATCATAATTATCTTACCACAATAATAAAGTCATCTGTGTTAGCTAGCATGAACAAAATTCTCAATTCAAAACTAAATTAATAAAATATGACAACTATTGTATACGTTGAACAATAACTTTTTAAAATTGGTATTTGGCTTTCTTTGTGGCATATAATATTATTATGCTGAATAATAATGTTTTTATTTATTTACAGTAAAGATTTACCAGAAATAACACTAAAACTTGTAAATTGGCATTGAATTTTAAGTTTCAAACATTTAATTGGCACTTTTTAAATAATTCAGACAGTATTAAAATTAAATAAAGATAAAATTTCAGAAATTCCCTTCTTATAATAATGCATTCAACGTCATTTCAATTGTATTATAATATATTATTAGCCTTTAAAGTAACTTAGACATATTATAAATATATTTAATTTATAAATGTAAATACACTTTTTCCTCCAATAGTTCAAAAATAATTTAAAATAAAACTATATTTATTTATTTTTTTAATTAGATAGGTAGATAGATGATCATCAAAGAAATCTGATTTTCAAGTTAGTTTTCATTATAATTTTATAGTTATTCAAACAAATACATTTCGAGATTTTTGTGTCATTATGTCATTCAATAAAAGTTAATTTGTTGAATAAGCTTTCAACAAAAATAAATATTATAAATATTATAAATGATTTTAAACTTGGTTTTCGAAACTTTGGGATAATTGAGAGTGTATGTGAATGCGGCTTATAAATGATGTACAATTTTGGGTCTACAAAACGGATTCAGAATTGGACGTTTCTGTGTAATTTATCGACCACTCTTATACAAGTATTATACGGCAGTTTTGTGTGGAATTGTTGGATGCAAAAAGGGCGTAAGGGTCATAGGACAGAATATCTTTACCGAATACGTTGGCCCAACTATTTTCCAACCTAATAGAAATAATCTCATAATTTATTAGGTATAGAATGTGATATGTTGAAATTTTTAATTTAGAAATTCTTAGACTCTATTTTTATAGAAAAATATTTTTTTTTAAATTTAATTTTTGAAACGTTAAAATGTCACTGTACAAATATATAATCTATTGTTGTGTATACAATTCTCCCAATCATTTTGGGTATCTATCTTCCTTGTTGTATTGTGTTTTTGTCACAAATATTATTCAAATAATATAATGTACACAATATACATAGTTAAGTATAAAAATAAGTGAATAAATATATCTATAATTATACACATGGGGCATAAGTATAAGTTTAATATTTATAACTATGTGATGACAAAAACGTACGTTTTTATATTTTCACCTTTCCACGGGCATAATAATTAAAGTGGTATTATATACAATACAATA
>JACXSJ010001726.1:0-74312 GCA_014851325.1 Pentalonia nigronervosa | reverse complement strand
ACACACACAAATATACATGTTTATCACACGACCGGCTACCTATACTAGTGCGGGTATACATATTAAAAAATATAATATGGTATAGGAGGAAAGTGTTGGGACAATAGTTGGGACGTGCAATAAGCGTACAATGATCGATTAGCCGGCGCGAAGTTTTTTTATGAAAAAAAAAAAATACATGTTAGCGAGCGGCGATCTGCTCAGGTATCTAATAATAATAATAATAATAATAATAATTATAATAATATGTTTTGTTTTTATAATAAAAATAACACGACGACGGTTTTGTTACCATATAGTATGATGTGCCGGTGGGGGAGAGGTAATAATTGAGTTTCGATTGGAAAAAAAAATTAATATAAATCGCTTGTATTGTACATATTTTGTACAACACATTATACACGAAAATTAAAAAAAACATAATAATAATATTTGTAACAATAATGATGTTAAGAATTAGTGTGTTTATATATATATATATATATAGAATATATGCATATAATATATAGTTACAATTTAAGTAAAAATACATTAATCGGTGTCGGTTGAGGGTAGGGGGTTATGAAAAAATAAAAATACATAATTATCGTGGGTTTTTATAAATATATATATAATATACATATTACATATTATATTATATGGCACCGGTTAACGCGAAAAGCGTTTTAGAACATTACAAAACATGCGCATGCGGCTTCGTATCCGATTATGACGTACACGACCAACACGTTCATCTAAATACTGTTCAGTTATATACAATTTTATTTTTAATACTGCTAAATATTTTGGAAAAAGACGAATAATATCGTCGTACATTTTTATTATAATAATATCAGTGTAGACAGTAGGTGCCTGTAATGCGGTGTTCACTGACGTCGCAAAGAGTCAGAATATAAAAGAGTAAAATTATATTTTTGTGTAGTGGGGATGTTGTCACATATTATATTAAATGTATGTAGAAGAAAAAAAATATAAAATAAATAAATAAATAAAAAGGGTTATAAGGAATTTGGGGGCGGGGAGGGGTGGCAACTAAAATGGTACAGTTCCGTGTATGTACATAGTGATTATATATAGACAATATTTACAAGAGAGAGAGAGAGACAAAAAAAAAACAATAAAAATTAAAACGTTCATCTCATAGAGATTTATCGATAGTTATTCGATATTTTTTTTTTTTTTTTTACTTACGTTAAACAATATATCATCCGAACGCGGTCGGTTCTCCTAATTCAGGTTTGTTAATTATTATTTGTATATGCTGATGAAATGTATACTGTATGGGTATATTATATCGTAGAGTAGAAATCGTTTATAAAGACGCCGTGGTTGTATAATATTGTCATATTGTCGGATCCCGTGTGAACCAAAAAATATAATGGAGTTTCCGAGACTTCGAGCAAAAAACTCCTTTAAACACGCCATCCAGTATTGTTTGGCGGTTTGTTATGACCTATATATTTACTATCGGTCCCTCGAACGTCATTATAAACGATTTGCACTGATAACACAGATATTATGTATTTAGTATCATCATCATATATTATTCTCATGTTTCCAGAACAACTATCATCATTATTATTATTACTATTACACATGAACACATTATTTATTATATACTTATATACTTAAGTTCGGCAACTTGTGGTCTGGTCAAAACTAGATGTTATGGAACAGAAATAAACTTATAGTCTAAACTGTACACGTAGTGTTACTATGATATATATATATATGTATAAGTACATGTATTCGGTGAAGTTAACTTTAAATTATATCTACGCTGAAAAATAATGTTTGATAAAAACATTTTAAAAGTCATATTTTTGTTAATATTGACAACGAACACAATTTTTTTACTATTTGATAATTATTATGCTTGTACCTATATAATGCCACACGAACACTCATAGTTAAGGAAAGTTATCCATTTTTAGTTTAAGTAATAACGAAGTTAGGTACAAGTATTTTATTTTCTCCCCTTGGTTTTTTAATATTAAATGCTTTTTTTTAAAAAAAAAAAATTAGAAATATTAATACTTTTCGGTATTGAATACGTTTTGTTCATTATATATTATACAATCATCTAAAGGCTCTAGGTACGCAAAACAATATAATATAATATATTTCATAACGCTAGTTCAATATTTTACTTTTAATGCTAGAAATTACTGCATAATGTTACAGCATTATACGCTTTTATTTATACTTTGATGTTGTGGATTAGAAATGCTTATTATGAAAAGAAAATATTGACTAGATTTGACATACTAAACATATTGTCCGTGACGACAATTCAAATAATAGCATTGGACTCTTTAATTTTAAACATTATATATTCTGCTCCAATGGCTACGAAATGGTACATTGACGTTACTCGCTCAGTTAAACATATGGTATTCTAATATACCTAACACGCGAGCGATATTCGTCATCATTCTTGTCACGTACCGAGGAGGGGAGGTGTGGAAATAACAGCTTATAATATAATACATATACTTCGGGCAGTAATAAATATTAACTCCTATATAATAGTAGTAGTAGTAGTAATAATAATAATAATAATAATAATAATAATAATAAAAATGTAAGTCGGTAACATGCCCAACGGAATGTCAGACGTGTTCCCGGAGCAACGATAAATCGTGTATAGGATCATCCGATTTCGTACGAATGTAAAACTATTCAGTCCCTGAAACACTACACCTTATGGCCAACGGAATCGTGTCGAAACATATTTTGTATAGACACTAAACAGTACGGTAATTGTAGCTGTAGGGATGTATAATAATAATAATACACATAGTGTTCGGAAAACGCAACGGGAAAATCGGCAGTCGATACGCGTGCGCACAAATTGTTTACCTCTCTCCGGGTAATGAACGCATCACTCTTATATTAATTTATGAATTATAACGATCACGCGGTGCCGTCGATTGCAACAACGCAGTGGGAAATCAAACGATATGAAAAACCGTATAAAACATTGCGATTACGCAACAAATAAATAATGATAACAAAAAATATTTAATGGTTCCCGAGGGACTTCGTTTTGAGTGTACGTGAAAATCCCTCAAAACGATCGTTAACCTTTAACATTGTCTAGCTACCTATAAATCGCAGTGATATCGTCGAGTGTTCACAGATCAAAAAAAAAAAAAGAAACTACGACTTATGTGTTTATCTGGGATTTGGTTCCGTTTTGAATTTAAAATAATAGTATTGTACAATACTATTTGCTAACGATTGTCATAATAATAATAATAACTGATTAGTTTTTTACGAGTCTGGTTTCGAGAATAGTATAACGATGATGATGAATATGATAATAATAATAATAATAATAATAATAGTAATAATAATAATAATAATAATAATAATAATAATAATAATAATAATAATAGTAATAATATAATACTATTCTAGTCTTGATCTAACGATTGAAGGGCTTCGGGACGGTGTCTGTTGCGCCGGTTGTGTCTGAACCGAATACGACTGTGCTTGATTGGCGGTTTAGAAGAAGGATGTGTTGACGGTGATGGAGGTGGTGGTGGTGGTGGTGGTGGTGTAGTGGTCGTTGTGGTGGTGGTGGTGGTGGTGGTGGTGGTCGTCGTCGTCGTGGTGGTGGTCGTTGGCGATTTTCTGTTGTAACCGCCACCGGCCGCCGCTATCGGTCTCTTAGGCCCACCGTTGCGCTTGCCTCCACTGCCGCCGACGACGATGGTCTTGCCCGACGAGGCGGCCACCTTGCGGTTGTGGTCGCCGATGTCAAACTTGGTGTCCAGCTTGAGGAAGTTCAGGCACCGGTTCAGCGGGTCCGTGTGGAACACGTGCCGCCTCATTGGACGGCCCCGCCGGTTGAAACCTATGTACCGCGACTTGTCGACCACCGACTTGTACCGTGTGTACCCGGTGGACAGCATCTCCTCGTAGAACAGACACTTCGGGCCGCGGAAATGTTTCTGAAAGAAAAAAACAATTCGTTGTAAATCGATTAGACGTGATTTCCGTCCTTTCGAACATTTGGTAGTGCGATGTGTGTGTCGTATGTGTGACCATAATACGTCTTTTATGTACGCAGAAAAGTGTAGAACTGCAAACACGTGAAGCATATTATGTTATAAATGTTTCTCTCGCAAATTTTGAGGTTTAAATAAATAAATAGCCTCCTCTTCCCATTACCGTAAGTGATTTGAGATTACGCGATACGATAATGCACTAAATAATATTATATTAAAATTTAAATAAATAATGACGGATCGGCATATTATTTAGGTTGGGTGTCTTGGGCCCCCTAAAATAATAGTACATAAATCTGTTATTTTATCGAATTTTACCGCTGTAGTAGTCATGAAGATTTAATGGCACCTGTCGACTAAAATATATGTATAAGACAAAAACATACTGTTTCGCGTAAGTATCATTATTGATTGTTATTTAATTGTTTTAAAAGATGAATACCAATAGAAATTAACAAAACAATCTATGTTAGCGCACTTCGGTGTAACATCTGCTGATGCAACCACAGTTGTAGTCAATAATAAATTATTTTTATATGCAAATAATAATCTAGTAGGTAGGTAAGTAGTATTTTTTTTTTATAAAGATTAAATATCTTTATAAAATTCTTAATCAAATAACTGAAATAATATTTTAAAATCAAAATCAAAAGGTATATTTGTTATAATTTAAGTATAGAAATATCCTCAATGTTTTGTATACCTAGTAAAGAAAACTTGTATCTAGACGTAAATTTAACACTCTACTATGCCCTCTGAATTGACGATTAAAATTTATATTATTTTAAATTATTGAATTTATTCGTTTTCACTTGTAATAACGTAAATTTAATAGGTAGGATAGCCTAGCTTATAGTGTTATCAAAAAACGCAATTGTTTAAGACTTGTTAAAATCTACATTATGTACAATGCACATGCGTGAAATCTATGAATATACCAATACACGGCTATATAAACGTAATTACACAACACAAATATTTAATTGTTCTTAATTTTTATACGGGCATATTATATTGTTTCTAAACGGGCACAATTTCGTTTATTGTATAAGTAATAAATGGCTAAAAAGATTGTGACTAAACATTATATTTTTATGCGGCTTGTGTAGATGTATTTAAATATATTATATTACAAAGGTAGGCAGGCATATAATAATTGTTATATATGTACGTACAATATAATATTGTAAAGCAATAGTGTCGACATTTATTTAAGACGGCCGAGTGAAAAATGTGTTTTTTTTCGAACATTCTTTTGGTGTATTTACTCAACGCACGCAGACGATAAAAAATAATATTCGAGTGTGCTAGATTGTGAAATTCATCTTTTAATGTACGTTGAAACAATGTGCAGGAGATATGCAGCAGTCATATCGGTTTATTGTACATCATAAAAAAAATGAATTCATCGTATGAAGGGTGAGATGTGCGCGACCGACTGCTGTCGAGGACCTTGTTATTCAATATTCCTAAATATATTATTTGAAAAAAAAAATGACTGCATGTAATTATACTGTTATATGCGCATATAAATATATATATAATATAATATAGATATCACTTACCGAACCAACAAGGGACCATTTGTTGTTGAAACACAAATACCGATGCGACTCCTCAGCGAATATCGACAGTCGAATACTGAAGTCCAGGGATTTGACAGTTAGATTTTCTATTGATATAAAAAAATAAAATAAAAACGTTAGTTAATAAGTGTGCTCACATGATGAAACACAATTTTGTATATATTGGTTCAATGTTATATTATTTCATGCATGTCATCGCCTATCGGCTGCAAAGTGTGAGACTTTGATGATATAGTATTGTAAATACGACTTCTTCGTTTATGACAATATATGATTTCACATTATTATCTAATTTTTTTTTTTTTTTTGCTACAATATACAAAGTTATGTTACTTTCGACGATGATCATTTTTAAATTTTCATTTCATTTAGCGTTACGTTTTTGTGATATTTTACATTTTTTGTTGACTGCGTTATTGATTATACCTACTGATAATCACAAATGATTTTCAAATATAAACGTTACAATATATATCGTTTTTGAAGCCCTAAAATAACGTTTTTATAGTCTTATCGAGCTCCTGACAGGGCACTGATAACGTGTTAATTCATTTATTAAATACGCGCGACTCATCGTATCCTGTAGAAATTCCGTGTAGGAGTCTGTGGATTTAATAGTTCGTTGGTAACAGACTAACGTATATTACCCAAAACATATGGCGAAATAGGGCCAGAGTCGTAAAAATCGAAATAATACATGTATTATATCGACGAAATGTTTTGTGTGTGTGTGTGTGTGCGCGTGCGCGCGTGATAAAAGTCAAAATCGGATAAATGTACACGAACAAATCGGTGATCAATCATCGACCGCACAACCCATATTAATGTGTTGGTGAGTTGTCTGAGCTGCGGTGGCTGTACAATATATGTATATTATATTATATAAGAGATATATAAGTATATAGGTACGCGCCCGGGACGAAATATAGTTACCTAAAACGTAACTCCATTCGACGTAGGTACCGTATGATTATAATATATATTATTATATGCACCGCAGCCGTAAAAAGCGCATTAATTGTTAATTTATTGTGATACAATATATTATTACATTGTTGTGGTATAGCGTTTCGGCGTTTTGGTCGGCCATCGCTATTCCGTATTGTTACACACGCAATCCGTATAGGTACGTAAGCGCCACAGCACATACACGTCATACGCACCACGATTATCGCATCATTCACTGCTTCATTTCGTATTTTATAATAATATTATACAATATTGTCAAACGCATAAAAGAATAACCAGTACTTCAAATTTCTAGTCACGATCGGCCGTGGAATGTACGAGAGCGTTTCGTATTAACTGATTTAAATAATAATAATAATAAATAAATAAAACAAACACACAAGCACATCATCATCACTCGGTATATATACACAGAAAATATAATAACGTTTTGTGTCTTGTGTGTTTATCATCCCGCGACGGCGGCTTTAGAAAAGGGGACAAACACGCTTTAAAAAAATAAAAATAAAAACAAACTTTACAACGATTTTCCATTAGAAAACAAATTTACCCGCAGTTCGTGGGTATCTATTCCGTGACGAGTTAACCAACTCTGCTGTGCGACCTCGTCGCATCGCCTATTTATATAGTAGTTACAAAATTAGTTCTATTAAAGTATAAAAGTACTATAATATTATTTTTTAAAAGCAGCTCGCGATGTACAGGCGATGCTTTGTATATAACCTATCTATATTGCAGCGGTATCATTGATCGAACATTCGGACGTCGTTGTGGTTAATAATAAAATGATTGTAACGTATATTATTGTTTGTTATTATCATCGTTGTGATTTGCGCCATGCGAATTCTAGGATGAAAAATAAATTCATTCGTCTGCGAGAAAAACGGCTTGAAAACCGTAGGAGGAAATTCATTAAAATGTTAAGGGGAGACTAACATTGTGAGTCTCGAGCGAGGGCTTCTGTATCTCATACAACTAAAATCTGTTTGTTTTTGGTGGACTAATGGAATATTTGGAGCGGGGGTGTCTCAGCCTGTGTTGAAAACTAAGCTAATGTACCTATCATATAATATTTTCATGACGTATGAAAAAATGTTTAAACTTACTTTTATCAAACATAATAATAATAGTAAAAGGTTCATGTTAAAATGTATTCTAGTGTATAAAACAAATCTTGTTATGATAGTTGAAGCAAGTAAATAGGTTTCGAAAAATACGAAAAATAATTTATGTTTTACATTTGAATCTGTGTCCCTTTCCCTCTAGTACAGTAATAGACGCTTTAGTTACATAGACAAATGTATTGAAAATTAAAACACGTTTGAAATTTTTGTTTTTCTTAGAATCGTTATTGAAAACTCTTTAATACACACATTTTTGTCGTCTGATTACATTTTCTTTTGTCAAACATTTGACTTTTCGGAATATATACATAAAAATCATGCAAAGATTTATATATTAACGTCGGTCGTGGCTGCAATGTTAGTTTTCCCGATATCATATTTTCAAAAATATATCAATTTCAAAAGAGCGATGATGAAGACTTCAAGACGGCGGGAAAAAATGTACTCTAACAATAAACGACTAAGATTCAATCAGAGTATTCAAGGGTCAAGTCCTCGTTCTGTCCTCTTTGTACTTGCAGTAGGATTTTTTTTTTGGGGGGGGGGAGGGCTTTCGAACATTGCGAGAACCGTTTGCCGAATCTACCCATCTAGTAATAAATTATGTCACGTATTATACGACTTCTAGAAAATATCATAACTGCTCACGTCGAATAGGGCGAGAGTTCGTTACCCTCCGCGCTACCTGTTGCACAGCGACGGCACACGCGCGCGGTTAGCTGTGTTATTACACCGTGTACCACGTATAATATAACGCGGTATACTCTACGATATACTTAAATGTTTATCGCGTCTGTCATTGTTCTCGGTCGACAAAAAAACTACGTTATCGACATATCAAATAAGTGCGTGCGCGGCCGTGTAAACGTAGTCGTACCTATATATACATATTATAATATAATATAATATATATAAGTTACTTTCGAAACGGCGGCGAGCACTATACACATGCGACGTCGTCGTAGTCGTACCGCCGACGCCAGAAACACCAATAATATTATTAGGTATAACGATCCGTGTCGATTCGAAAACACAAAACTGATATTATTCGTGTTTGGCGGCGCGGCGGTGGAATCCATTAATATTCAAAGAACATAAACTATAATATTCGTGTGTGCGCGCGTATTTTTCATATATATATATACATTATATTATTCGTTTACTATATATATTACACAGCACAGTATATGTACATTAAGTATACACAGTGTGCGTGTGCGTACGAATCGGACGACGACGACGACGACGACGATGACTGCGACGACGCCGCCAATGTTCTTTTAAATGTCCATATTTTCCGTTCCCAAAACGAACAACACTATAATATGATATACGCCGACGAGGAGATGAATCGGCGGGCACCGCCGCGTATATTATAAAATAATATTATATTATTTTTAGCCTCGCGCATAATATACAATATGATGAATTATACGCGTGTATAACACTATTATAATATATACTATTTAATATATAATAATATGCGTGCATGATATATTTGTCGAGTGTATAATATTATATTGTGACGTACCGTACCGGCTTCGGCGTGTGGCGGCACACTGCACGCGCCCGACGAGGAAAATACAAAAATAAAAATATTATACAAAAACCGAATATCATCGTGTGTTATGCGTATACTATGGTAATATTATGCATAGTGTATGCTCGTCGTGGTATATGGTCCCACGACTAACCGCGGCGGTACTACATATCATAGGCATTATACAGACGCTTATCTACAGGTATAGTAATATGTAGAGCTGGTATATTATACTGCTGTCGAAAAGAGTGGAGGCGGACGGACAATTTTTTGAAAGATTTTCATTTCGAGATGTTACCTATATACAAGGCCATAGCGATAAAATATTTCGTCAAAACTTCAGTATTAAAGCATATTTTTATTGTACATATTATACACGCGCGTATATGTATATGGCATGATGATATTTACTGTTTGGGCATCAGAGAAACGTAATCCGTTCAGTCAGATTTAGTGCGGGAGTAGAACCGCGAATATATAATACGATAATTGTGCATTAAAAACTGGGCTTTAATCAATTAAAAATGAAAACTGAATTGATACGTCCATTTGAAATGAAGCTAATTTAGCTAATTGTTTATTTTTATAATTAATTTAAATCAAACTAAAAAAGTTGCTTTATTAAGTGACAACGTGTTGCTACCCAATTTATTAACATAAGGTTTTAACTAATTGCAATAGTAAGGAAAGAAAAAAATACAGACGTGTTCAACATTTTTCAGCTCTAATTTTAATATTGCGTAATTTACTATAGATATTTTAAAATTTAATTTGTTGAGTTTTATTGGAACTATTCAAACTATGCTTAATACATCAGTGCATTAATACAAAATATATATACATTCATATATATTTAGGACATCTGACAAGGATTTTAATGGTAAAAATATTATCTAAATCAGATTAATTATAACAAGTTGGTGGTAGTTCCAAATTTGGGTATAATAAAAAAGTAAAAACTCCATTGAAATTTTAATTTTAATGTCAATAGTCGATCTAGGTAATAGCGTTTGTATAAATGTATAAATGTAATATGGTTTTTTAATAAATCCCTAATATTGTAATAATAGTTACTGTTAGTCTTTGAAAGGATTATAGCCAATTAAATGTGCGTAAGAAAAATAATTAATATTAAAAAAAATACATGGTCACTGAATATAAAATAAAATTGTTTTAGATCGGCAATTTTGTTGTTGGAATATTTTTTTAATTCAGATCCACCTAAGATATTTTCTACTTGCATCTTCGAGTAAATGTCTAAATAAAAGTATTAAATAACCTCCTGAGTTTATACTGCTTATTATAAAAATGATAAATATTTAAACTTAAGTTCTGTTGTAATTTTTATTTAAAAGATTTTATATCAAGTTAACTAAAAAAAAAAAAAAATAATAATTGAATTAAAAATTTTTCTATATTAATTTAAGTTGAAAAATTTAACCAAATTTGTATTTCACTTAATTTATTCTCATAATATCAACTTAAGGAGCTACAAAAATCTGTCAACTTGCCTATATATTCTTGTTATTCGATATGCATAACAAAATCTACATTTGGTAGGTATATATATATATATATATATATATTATACTGTTCTATGCTTTCGTTGGATTTGAAAACAGTATCGTCGGAATATAAATACGCATTTGATACATGTTTAAATTATCGTCGAGGGACACGCCGTTCTCGGAAGAAACCTGCAAGTATGCGGGAGTAGGTATACCTATTATATGGCGTTACACACGAGGAGTATATTATTAAATATATATTATGCACATTATATATGCGTGCAATAGGACGTGTATGTAATAATATTATCATAACGATGTCAACGGGAGAAAAAAAAAATCGGTGAGATTTTATGGCACATTCCTGCACCATTTATATTATTATAATCTAATATTATTATAAATTATAATCATCTCTCTCCCGTCCGCGCCACGCCACTGCCGGGGCAAGACAAATCAGACGGGCTGTGGTCGGAGGCGGAGAATTCGCCGTTCGGAATGAACAATTATAATCGTGAACTCGTAAGTTATCGCATGCACCTATGCATAATATATATATATATATATAATGTACATTGGTATTGAATAATATAGAATAAATTAGTACGGTCACGAATATGGCGTTTTCGCCGCTAAGATTATTCCCACCGCTACTTATACCACCCCTGTGAACGAAACGTTTGATTTTTTTCACCACACAATTACGCATTTAAATTATTATATTACTCGTCGACCTTTAGTTTTATCGTTCGTTCCTATGTCGCAATCGCGATCCCGAGAGTGGCGTACATTATACGTTATAAACAATATTATACTTCATCGACAACTATCACGACGGCATGTTAATAAAAATTTGAGTGTAATAGATAATATACTTACGAAATGGATTCGAAGTCTCGTCGTCTGCGAGAACTCGTCCCCGGTAGTCAACCCTGACATTTCGACTACTGCAGTCGTTGTACAGTCGGACCCCAAATCCATAGCCAGGACCGCACCTCCAAATGTCGCACAACACCACCTGTAAACACAAATTTTAAACATTTACGTTAATACTACATCGGCGATTGAGAAGAAAAACATATAATAATGATAACAATAATAATTATTGCGAAATTACGCTTGAACACACAATTATACGATGTATGATATAAATATAATATAATATAATATAATATCACAAGACCGTTTTACGGAAATATGTATCAGTTATATATATAGTGTAGTGTGCAATTTTAAATCGCAATAAATTAAAGAGTGTATAAAAACGTTAATATTTTTCAAAAACCACTTATAAGATCCATCACACACACCGTCACATGTTTGACGGATATGAACATTAAAAGTGTGAAGTACAAATTGTATTAAATACAATAATAGAAAAACATAAGGGTACCTACAGTTATTTAATATAAGATATCGGTGACGTTAATTTTACGAATTACAACTTGACTGCACCACCCTTGATAAAACGTCATCTACACGTGTTCGGAGACGAACAAAGTAGGAGGCACCAATAACAGTCAAAACGGCCGTGAAAAGCTTGGAGACGTCCGCCCCTCGAACGCCCCTTTCTCAAACACTGTCACTGCGGCGGTTTATTCAGTTATACTAATCTGACGGGGCAATATTATCAATACCATACTGCTTATATCAACGGTTTAATAATACCTATGTGTGTAAAACACATGAAAATAATATAATATCGCACCACCCGCAGGACGTGCACAAAATTAACAAAGTTTCGATATTTTGACGTTCGCTAACGAGACGCTCAGCATCATTACAACAGTTCCGATAGACGTGAGGAAATTTCAACAATGTTACGATATCGTATTTTCAAAAAAAGGAAAAAAAAACGCTCGCTATAATAATAATTCTATTATTTTATAATTAATAAGACTGAACGCGATGACGCCTAGCGAGCGCTTATATTGGCTATATTATAATATATTATTTTATACACGTAGACCCATATCAATCGTAATAACCACATACACGGTATATTATGTGGGTACACCTCGTTAAAATACACGTGTACCTAGAAATAAAAAACGTGATTTTGTCGAAAACCGAGCATATCTATAATATAATGTGCGCACACCGCACGCGTGTACAACACTGGTCGTATTATATTCGTTTTTGGATCGGATGGGTTAATTACTATATAATATTATATTAAAACAGTGCCGGGAGATAGGTAGGTCAATATATAATGTACTTCGGTCCCGACAAACGGATACCTCCTCGGCGTGAACGTGCGCGCAAACGATAAACGGCGGCGGCGGCGGCGGCGGATGCTGCAAAGAGAGATTGCGGCGGGTGTGATATACGATCCGGACGACCGCGACGGGGGCGTGAGACGCGGTGACGACGGTGGGAGGGGTAGGCGTTTCGAAAATTTTCTCGTAATTAAAACAACGGATTTTCACTTTGGAAAAAAAAAACTAGATTTAAATTGGGTACCTATACAGTTTTTACTCTACCTCCGTCTCGCTCGCTCTTTTCTTCGCTGCCTCGTTTGTGTCCGGGATACGTATCGTTTCGTTTTTCGTCTTCACGTGCTCGGCGGCGGCGTCGCGACGTAATAATAATTACTTTTCGACATCGTCGCCTCCATATCGGACTACGTTATTACATGTATAACAACGTATAATATATAACATAACAGCGTACCTAAATCGTGTGGGATAATATATTATGACGTAGTTGGACACAGTATTTATTTCTCGACGAGCGCGATAACCCACACCCGACTACGGCAGTATGCATTACGTGATAAATCGTGATCCGGTACGTGATACGGATTATGGTTATTATACTATGGTCGTGGTGCTCGACGGTTTTTGTGGAAATATTATTATACGCGTGAAAACATATCGGACGGAAATGCAATTCCATTTCCCGTATAAACGTCGCTATATAACACATTCCGCATATAATATGTGTATTGGTAACAATACACTTCCGCGGTGGTTCATTTACGTATTAGAAACTATAGAATCACGAACGTTTATTGAAATATTGACTGATAGACATTAATAAAAAAATCATACACCTTGTACATAATATTATGATATATGTATAAATCGCATTTGGTGACCAATTATCTTATTTATTGGGTATTAATTTTATTGTTTTCACTATTAATTCGTCCTCGTAATACTTTAATAGTAATCATCGCGATCGTATACCGCACACATATTATCATATGCACACACGTATAATGCATGTAGGTATATTATATGATATCCCGACGGGGAGTCGTGAGCGTTATTAAAATAATACATTCACCTATATATTATAATAATAATACGAGAGTCTGTTTGTTTGCTTCTTAACGAGGCGAACGAACCTTGAGGTAGAGAGAAATAATTCACTCGGAATAAACACGAAAACACAATGAGACAATGCAACTGGTACGCCACACGTTTTTGATTACTAACACTATTTATTCGCATTTGTATAGTGTTTAAATCTCCAAACGGTTGAAATCCGATATTATTATTTTCCTACTTCACTATAGTTGAAGGTGTATCGAGGTAATAATGTTATACATAAATATAAGTATAACATATAGTGGTGAGTATGAAATGCGGGGAGGAAAAGTTTTTGAAAAAGATCCCGGTAACGTGTACACGTCGTCGCTCGTACGTTTTGTCGACCAATTACTCGTGTTGTATAATCATGGACAATGTTATGACGAAATCATTTCGAGAAATCTAAAGTTTAGGTACTGTTCATGAGCGCTGAAATACTCGATATAGAGCAGCTAGTAAAATTTTATGTTTAAAAATTGAAATACCGTCAAATAATAAACATCACCAAGCCACAAAGGGTCAGCTATTACAAAATCATAATATTATTATTGTCTCTACTTTGCAAATTTTAACAAGCGTTATATTATATTCATAATCTCTGTTTTTCTTTTCTCTCTCTTACGCAATGAGAGACAGTGACGTACAACTGCAACTAAGATTATGCAGTTTATAAGGTATACTTATTTAATTTTTTTTATGCGAGTTGACGGCGAATATGAATTAACCACTGTAGTGGTGACTGAGTTGGGTCAGTATACAAAGTACTTCAGAATTTTGAAATACATTTCAAAAATAATTTTAATAAATTGCATTCCGTTAGACAGTTCGCGTCCGCACCGCATGACCATAATATTGATGCGTTATCCGTTTAATGTGGTGACATACATACCTAATGCGGGGAATTTATAAAATATAATGTCGTCTCGTTGATGGAGAATCCTAAGATACCGCTTGTATATAATAATATATAGAGATAATGACGATGATAATCTTCGGCAATAAAACACATCTGGGATTATAATAACAATAAATAATATATAATAATATATATTATGTAGGCGTGTTTAAATGCAGCGTGACATCGAAACAATGCACGTTGCAGTCGTAAACATAATTATGCACAGTCGGTATGGGAGAAATAGGTGTGCATATCTAAATCCTACTTACTATATATTATAATTGATTATATTCATTAAAAAAACATTTCTCTCGTGAAACTGCGTTATAAGTCGTATATCATAGGTACACGATAGTCAAATGGAAAAAAAACTCATTTTGTTTTTTTCCAAATATAAAATAATATATCAGATATATATATATATATATATATATATATAAATTAACATCTGACCTTTCTGGATACTAAAATTATAGTTTCCGGTATCGTTGATTTCCTGATTTGGATTCATTTCTAATAGGTAAATATTATACAAAACAGCAATGGCGGTTTTTTTAGGGGGGGGGGGGCGGATTCTTTGATGGGCCGATTTCCAAAATGCTAATTTTGACTTATAAACTGAAGTTTGATAAATATGCTCTTAAACGGAGAAAAAAATATTTTCACATTAATATAATGTAATACGAAACATTCAGATCATATTCAAAATCACGCTGTTGAGCATAAAACTACGAAATTCTATATTATAATATATACACGTGTACAATATATACAAGCATTATGCATAAATGCGTATTAAATATACTTTTAAATTACATAAGTCATATAATATATACGCAAGCGCAATATAAATGTATAAATATGTATATATATATATGTATGTATCAATTACTATATATATATATTACTATATATATATATATATATATATATATATATATAGTAATTGATACATAATCAGTAGTAATTGTATAGTAATTGAACTAATGTTGAGTTGAAGGCGTACGTGAAGATTTTTCCTAATTGGATTTGAGTATTAATTTGATATAACGCAGTACACGGTATTGTTGTTTTAAACGACATAATATTTAATCAATTGTTATAGCACGTATATTATATAAACGCCATTCGAAATTGATTGACATAATAAATGATGTATAGAAATTATTGTCGATTGTTATTCTATATTATTTTAACGGGCACAATGATGGATCTCAATTTTCCTAAGGCCACCTATAAAGAACTGATTGAATATATTTTAGGCGTCGATTCTATAATAACAATTACGTTTATTATCAAAAATATAGCCGATCGCCAACCGTACGTGGTTCGAACCACAACAGTATTAATATACATATTTTGTAATAACGATGATGGTAATCGGAAAAATAATAATAATATATTACACTATTATTATTATATACACACCTACCGATATTCAAAGCGCCGAGGCCCGATTTACGATGTTTTTAGAGACGGTTAAGACAAAATTTAAAAATGATTTTTTATTCGATTCCAGCAACTCAAAGCCTCAAAAACGGGAACCCCTCGATTGCGTTTTCTCTCAGCAGACGTTTCACCGTAAGTGGATTTTCCACGGGCCAGATGATGGGCATTCGCTTAAATCACGTCTCACCTGTATCATGAGCAGTACCTAATGGAACCCTGAAAACATCGACTACGACTTTCGAATATAAGTTATACACGAGTCGTAAAACCGAGCAGCGAGTAATTCTACTGGTACCTATAATATGTGCATAATAATTTGAGTGATAAAATGTTGAAAACGGCAGACACTGTGCATCTTTGTCCGGTAGGTACGCGACGCGTGTGTGTTGGTGCGAAACCGCCCGCCGTATATATACATACCACATACGAGCGCAGACCGCCGCCGCGTAATAATGACGATAAGTTATAATATTACACATTATTATATGATTATGAAGTAGGTACGAAGCATCACAAACGATGGTAACTATAATAATCATCGTAAAAACGCGAGTTTTGAACGCCCGGAGCCCCCCCCCCCTCTCTGCCCTTCTTTGGGCCATTAACGCGAAAGACCTATAATAATATATCGGGTTATGTGTACTAAACATAATATTGCATAGGTATTAAAAAATAAATAAATAAATAAAACGAGTGTTTATTGATTGGTTATCGGCGCGGGAAAGAAGCGTCGGGCGGCTTCCAAGATGGGATTTCTTTTTTTCTCGCCGAGTTGTCCGTTCTCACACCTATAAAGCGAGGGCGGTCTGCAACACCCAAGCACGGTCTGTCGCAATAGTGTTCGCGTTTATTACCCAATAATGAGTTCCCGTCACGATCGCTTTTCGTTTTTTTATACACATATTTCGCCAATAACGTTTATTATCTATTTACTTTTACGGCGATGTCGACGGCTGGACGCGCGCGCGTTCGATTTTTCGGCAGACGCGTATAAAGATTTCACACGGCGGGAAAATGATCGTACAATATATTACCGGCTGTTTAAGTGTGCATACATCATGTGGCGTATGTATCGTGTTAGTTGCACGTACGTTATACATTTTTACTTCTCAGAAACCCCGCTTTTTACGATTATTTACATAATTTTTTATTATTTTCCTATAATATATTATTATATCGTGATGTGGATAAACAATATGTGCGGCCGTCGTGAGCGACCGGAGATATTAACGTAAATTATCGATCGCCGCCACGCCACTATATTATATATTATTATAATATTTTTTATCGACATTGTACGCGCAACCGAATAAGATTCTTTTTACTTTATACATAGACCGATATCAACAATGACGTCCTGTAGAGTGCGTATAATGTATGACGTTATGTCGTAAAAATGTTTTTTCGGAACCATCAGACGTTTTCTAACACTCGGAAATATGTCTAAACGCTTGTCCGATATTTAATAGTAATATATTATATTATATAGTGTGTAAACTTGCACGATACACTTGGAATTCTTCGTGTTCGTTTAATTTAGAAAAGATTATAGGTTCCGAAACTGAAGAAAAAAACTACATAAAACTACATGGTAGTTTAACTAGTGGCACTAATAATGGTATAAATATGATCAAAAGTGTGAACTCCACCAATCGGCACCAATATTAAACTGGTTTTTGAAACGAATCTCTACACGTATTGAATTCGTTTCAGCCTAGTCCATAATAAAAACGGTTTTCGAATCGTCCAAACGTACGATAACAGCTTTAGAAAAAAAAATAATTTAACGCCCGGCACCATTAATAACGATTTATATTTGTTTTTACGACTGTGTATACACGCGGAATGTACTTCTTCGAGAATATTCCCTATCGGTAAACAAACATTTAATTATTATTGGACTACGCGACAGTCACTTTATTGTACCTAATATATAATATATTTCCGGTTCGTTTTAATTATTTTAACCGACAAAAAATAATAACATAATAGATGCATGTCGGTCATTTGCATAGATTTGGTGGCAGGTAGATGTATATATAAATATATAATATCATTGTAGATGTCGGCTATTTTTTATTGCCACGTGTGAAAATCTAACTGCTAATGGGTGTCGTATTTTAAATGTCGATAATATATTTTAAAAACCAGAAAACATACCCACAGTATTGATAGATTATAAATTTGAGAAGTCGGCTGGCGCTTGTAACATACATCGTGTATAAACACGGCTAAACATATGCTCAACAGGTTGACTATAATAATACGTTATAATAGTAATATTATTATCGCTTATATGAATAGTGCATCGCTCCGATTTCTCTCACTATTTTTTTTTTTTTTAATATTTCAAAGAACCAAGAACTTATACTAATTTCAGAAATAGTCGAACACATTTCATACTTAATCACTGTATACATTTTTTTTTTTTAATTTTAAATATAAGTAAGATCTGAGGTGATTTATACCTTTTACGAATTACAGGCGGCGCAGTGGATGACCGTCAAAAAGAGTTCAGTTGGTCAGTTATCATCAGGTGCTTTATTAATAACAACAACAGCAATAATAATAATAATATATTGTTGGTGAAAACGTACTATCTAAAGTACTGCCCATCGTTTGACATTTGGTCGCAGTTAAAAAATAATATTAAATCAATCAATACTAATTTACATTAATCGACGTTACCACCGCAGTGTCCATCAATTGAACGCGACTACAGCGTACGACGTAGAATCTACGTACGTAATAATAATATGACGTCGTGGCTTTAATATTATTTCCCTACGGTATGCATATGTATATGTAAATTATTCTGTCATGTTTCCAAGTCATATCATAAACAATGATATCGAAATACAATATTATGCACGTGACGTATATAATTAGTTTATTGTACACGTCATATTGCTATTGTAGACGATCCGTAACAAACATTGTTACTATTCATAAACGGAATAAAATTCGGTTAAAATGTGTAATACTAGACTGCAAATAGAGCAAATACAAACAAATATCAATTATATTTTATTTTTCATGGTACCCACTATTTCATATTTTTTTCGTTTAATAATTAATTTTTTTTTTTTTTTTTTTGGATAATCTAACAATTGCGATGAGTAAATACTGATAGCCCCCAATCGATTTTTTTTGGTAAATATTGGTTTTAAATAATATTTTTATAGGTAGTACTTGATAATTTTTGCGGAGACAAATTATTATTTTATATTATTATTGTTGTTGTCTGTGGCATCATTTTTCGTTGAATTAAAATATCAATAAAAAATATTACGTATACTGCTTTTATATTATTTTCATAGAACAATACATTAAAATTTATATGAATAATATAATTGTATAATGTTGTAGTCTTGAATGGTTTATAAAAATATTTATTTTATTTTATTTTTAAAATTTAAACCCATGTTCTAACAAATGTAATGCATATTTTAATAAATTTTGATGCATATAAACGCGTGAATATTGAAGAGTTTTATAGTGCATAAATACATTAAACAGCAGCTTAGGTTATAACCCAATACCTGACTACCGTCAAATACTTGTAATTAGTTTTCTAATTTAATTTTGACGTAATAATAAATTGTTACATGGCGTCCGAAAGATTATAAATTATAATATAATTATATACCTATATTATATTATAATGATGTGACTACGGTAAAACAAAAAAAAACGTGTGCTACTCACCATTAATAGAACGAAAGCACTCTGGATTATTTTTGTTAACCTGAAACGAAAAAAAACCAATTAATAAAACGTCAATGTACGATGCCGCATTTTGATGTACATATTATATTAGTATACATTTTTCTTAACAAAATTAATTAAATAATAAATATTACTATCGATTGCTTATTATATCATAGTTATTAATTATTACATAAATGGTAAAGCGAAACTGATCGAAATCCGTTCGATTCAGTTTTCTGTATATGTGCCAACAATTTCGCCGGCGTTTCGTTTAGGCAAAACATGCACCATAAACGACTTGATATGAATTCATTTGGCATGCGTTTAGACTTTAGGCGAACACGGAATATGAGATTTCTATAATTATTTTTTCTTTAATCGAAAATTACGTATTTTAATCTATTTGATGCACAGTCCATTGGTACTCGACACACATATTTAAATTACAGGAACAGATTTTGTTATTCAATTATTATATCAATTATTACAATATATTATATTGCTTCGGACATAATATTGCTTGCCATTACCTACCAATAATAACACTAACGCTATGGCTGGTGGAGACTTGTTTCGCAAGTAAGTATCAGATTAAAAAATAAATATAGGTACGAGAAAATAACAAAATCACCACGACGCGTTGCTTATTACCGCGTGACAAAAACATAGAATAGAAACCGGTTGCTATTTCATAACTCACTATACGCAAACAATTTTAATAAATCATCTCAGAATTTATGTAAAAGTGAAAATATTAAAAAATATAAAAAATACGTCGTTTGATTTATTAAAATCACATGTCACTTAATGCCCGGACAAACGGGTTTACTACCTTATAAAATAATTAATACACAATATGTAGTAAATATAATTATATGTATGAAATGTTTTATTGAAATGTGTTAGCGCGGCTAATTCTGCGTTGAATATATATTATCATAACTTACCACGTTTAAATAATAAATATTATATTATATGAGATAATGTAAGTACTATAATCGTTGAAATACGATTTTGTTATTGTTTTTATTTGGTAGGTACTAAACAGTGGTAAATTAAAAAACCATTTTCGACTGTTTGCTGGCTTTTATATATTTTCGTCGTCTAGATATTGTATATTTGATATTGTATGGACGTCGGCCGCGTGCGTAATGTATATTGTAAACATATTATTATTACATCGAATTAGGCATGAAAAATAAATATACTGCAGACAACTACAATGGGTACGCGTTGTTATTTATAATGGACGTCGTCGTAGAAATCGATTAAAATATTCGATAGCCGAAAGCTCGAGGCCGTTTTAGGTTTTTTACATACTATAATATACACATACCGGCGCGAATAGGATAAACGCGTGTGGGATTTAAAGTATTTTTTACTCGCGCAAACGGTTGTCGTACGTATTATATTATTATCATTATTATTATTATGGGCGTAATACGTATATATATATATATATATATATATATATTATATTAACACAATACGCGCATTGTGTTATTATACACACACACATTAGAATATAATAATATTATACGCGTAAACGGCATCTGTGTGTGTGTGTGTGCAATGTTAACGCCGTTCGAACAATCGAATAATACGTATATAACGTCTCGCGGGGGACATATGGCGAAAAGAAACAAAAAATCTGAGAGGAAAAAAACCACCTGATTTATCGTTTGAGTTTCGTTTTTCGGCGGCCGAGACTTCCCACGGCGGTCTCGGGTACAATATAGTAATATTATATTATATTATTATGTTCTCCGACGGACACCTCGACACCCATTCCACACCGTCCGTCAAGTGCGTTTTCGGCCCGGTCGGCGCCAGTGTTTAGCATAATTTTTATTACTATTGTATTGGATTTTTTTCCCACAATTGATTGAGAATTAATAGATTTTTTCGTCTATCCGACAATACTAATCGTCCGAATTCCGGATGACGTGACGTTAGCGACACACTCGTCCGCACCAAATCAATCGTCACAAATTAATTAACTATATTATAATATAATAATGTGGTTATACTTTATTGTTGCTCTTGTCTCGCAAATACTATATCATATTGTACTATTATGATTGCATCGAAAATCGATTGAAATATTTACTAATAATTATTGGTAGGTTTATTAGATGGACGTTTAAACAAGTCACTATGGAAGAAATATAAAATTCACAAACTATTCATATAAAAGTAAATAACAATTTACCGAGCTCCCGCGTCTTCTCGTCCTAATTAAATTTTTATTTGCGTGTTTATTGACGGTAAATTATTAAAGTTTAACACCTGTTGGACAGTTACCTCCATGTATGTTATAATATTATTGTGAAGCCTGTGCGTATGCAATGCCACCTTGAAACGATGTTTTTTTCTGATACGTTTTGATGATGTTATGGGTAAGTCCATATAATAACCGTTGTGGCATATGTCGAAGAAGGCAATAAAAAATACATTCGGGTTGTGTACGTATTACTACTATGCCAATTTAATTCTATTTAAATTCCAATAAATTATTCGCGCATATCCTCCAACGCATATAATATAATAAAATATAATAATACCGTATTAAAAACTATTAATGTTTTGAAACGCAGCCAATGTGTAGAAAAATCATAATAATATATACTGAGAAAACCGTAAAAAAAACGTTACAAATATTGAAGTTGCCAAACAGAATAATTAATAAAATAAAAGATCAAAGCGATCGACTAGAGCCACTCGTGACGCCTAATGATTTCCTCGTTGAAAAGGTAAAAACAATTAATATAAATATGTATAAAAAAAATTTTACGAAAATAAAAACAAAAATACGTTATTTTTTGTAAATCTCATTCCCGGCGTAGACTATATGATGTATTATGCTGAACTGTGGTAAAATATTATTATATAAAATATTATCTATATATCCGTGGCCAAATATATCTAATTAATAACATACTAATAATTAACGCACAATCAAAAATAAAATCCAGATAATATTATTGTTTTATAGTTTTCATCAATTAACTGGGAAAATATTATAACGATTTTTGTTAATATTTAAAAAAAGAAATACTATACCTAGCGCGTTTTAATCGTTATTATAATATTATTCACCTAATGTTAAATGCTGTAAATCAATTGGTTTATTGTTTTAGAAATACAATTTTATTGGTCGAAAAAATGTTCTTTGAAGTGTTGAACAATTTATGGATCGCTATTGAAATGAAAGCAATACTTAGGTTTATACAAATTGTATTATAACAGAGGGGGACAGTATTTGAACTGTAGCTCCCTGATTATAGCAAATAGGTAGTATTATGTTTGAGTACTGTACGATGATATCAGATTATAATATTATTATCTATACCATTCATTTGGGTGGTCGTTGGCTGTGTTGTAGTCCGCGAATGAGCATACTTAAACCCAAACCTATATACACACAAGCACGTACGTATTTCATAATCGAAAACAAGGAGCGCACGCCGCGAGCGTAAATCCTTTTTACGGTCTGAATAACTACCGAGTAAAAATATAGTCGTGTGCGGTATAGTAATAGGATGCATGGTGTGAGGCCGATTTATAAAATATATCAAATCATAAAAAAATACGAGCGACAGACGACTAACCGCAAATACGCTTCACTCGTTTGACGAATTCCAGATACCGCACGAATGTGCGCTGCAGACATTTCCACAAGTGTTACCGCCGAACCAAACAAGAAAAATAACCATAAAATTAGAAAATATTTTCAAAACACTTATTAGGTTTTATTGGCTGACCGTCTCCAATCACCACGGGACGTGGCTAACTGAGTGGTATGAGCTTTTATCATTTATGGGGGCCAAACTCGACGATTTCATACACGGGGAGCGTTGCAAACTGTTGTGCAAGATCGATCACGAGCCACACCAAAACTGGTTTTGATTATGTAGTAGCACGGTCGATAAAATTATTGGTACATTATTAATTATTATTTTATTTTTATATACTTAAACTACTGTAAATTGTACCCAACCACCTGCTCGTTTTCGGAATCTGCTAACGTCGCTATACATTATTACGAAAGGTATTGCATGGATTCACAATCTCTCGACACGTATATAGGTAAACGATTTTCCTCAAAACTTCGTCACTATGATCACTATAGATTGCGATAGCGCAATGATATCACGTTATGTATAAACTTATTATTATTAGTCGTCGTTCGCATTTTTATACGTTTCCCCGGCTGAATTATCACATCGTGGCTCGCATTCTTTACGCAGCGCAAATAACATTATAATAATATTACCTATACGTGAATTTATGACACAAACACAATTAATATTAGTTCAATGGGTTCCCCCCGCGGATCACCACCGCACAACCCTGAACCAATCGTAAGCCGTTCGAATTTGTCGATGATAAAAACTATCTGTATAAAAAAAAAAAAAAAAATAAAAAAAAACGTTTATAAAAATCAATATACCTACCTATACCAAAGGAAAAGGAAAGGCGATCGGACGGACGAGGAGGAAGACAAGTAGAAGTAGAAGAAGACGAAGGAGATGAAAACGGAGATGAAGAAGGACCGCGCGCGAGAGAGATTATGAAAATCGATAAAGAACTGCGGCGGCGGTGGCGGCGCTACAACAGGTTTTTAATCTACTCTGATAGATCCATTATAAAATGCTTTAACACGGTGTGAAATGAAAGCTTGTCGTCGAGTTAATAATACAGCAGCGTCTTACGTCCGACGCGATTCGAATGTGCATGTACATAATAATAATATAATGTACTATGATATAACGCGCGTACCCGTGTCGTATCCATACATACGTATATATATATATATTATAAAGGTACATAATATATGTTATGACTTATATTATAATATTATGGTATACTTACACGATAAACGCACATGCGCCCGACACGTGTACAGCGAGCCGGTCAAAAGTATAATAATATCTAACGCGCATTTATCCGTAAAACATATGATGCATATACACTTATTACCTATGTATTGTGTTTTAGGTTTTAAGCTATCGGTTTTTTCCTTCTTTTCTCCCAGTTTTTTTTTTATTTTCGGTGGCGGGGTCCGAGCCTGCCGGAGAGCCAAAGAGATAATGATCGGTTCGCGTCCGTCAGATTAATAGCGTATCGATGAAAACGAGTCTGTCAACCGGCCGACGGTGGCTGACCAGATGAATGAGGCAGAGGGGGAAAAATACCGAAACATGTGTTTATAATAATAATAACCTATTACGGTGTCTTAATGATTTTCAATTATTATTGCCGCGAACCGTACGGGCTAATAAATCGTGATCAATCAAACTACATATTATGCACGCGCGCGCGCGCTCCCGCTCATTTCGGCCGACCAACGCTCGTGTTGCAGTCTTCGAAACAACAATACACGTCCTCCTTTATAAACGTAATGATAATGAACAACCGTGAACGTATAAATAATATTATTATTATCGATTCCGTGCACGCGATACCGAACGCAGTGTCGACCACGCCGCATATAATAATAATAATAATAACAATAATATATATAATAATAAAGTCGACTACCGTTTTCACGTCGTCTAATATGGCGTTTTACTGAGTTTTTTGTTGCGTTTTCCACCTTTCCGAACGGTACTTGCACGACCAGATTGTGTTCCGCCGTCGACGCAATATATACGGACAATGGACCGAATTTCGTATGATAATAATATAAGGAGAGCATATACATAAATAATTATATATTCCGAATAAAGTGTCCCTGTGCCGGCCGTTCTCACCCTCCCCGCCCAACCGAGGTCGTCACGATCCGCGCCCATAATAGTTGTGTGATGTCCGTCGATCGCCACCGCTGTTGCTGCTGGGTATATGGTCGTTGAGCTGAGAGTGCCTTTATTTCGTTTTTGGAATTTGTGTGTTGCACCTGCTCAGCAATTTTTTTCATTCCTTTGCTCCGGGGCACTTTATTCACGACACTATTTTTTTCTCGCAATAATTTATGTGGATATTTACGCAGGCACCCATATGTATCTATATTATTATGGGCATAAGGCTGCTGGTCGCCGCTGCACAATACAATATTGTAATACGACTATTATACGAGTGTTGACGACGACGACAACGATAATATTATGGCGAATGGCGATCGGAGAAAGGAAAAAAATGTGCATTCATATCGATAAATTAGCAGTCCTCTCGGGACTTCATGACCGGACGGCGTGTTGCATATGCCGTGGGTGAGCATTAAATTGTTATATTATTATTGTAGTGGTCACGCGGTATTTTTGTAATTATTAAACTTCATATTATTACACTTCATGCACTATAGGTATACGAATCTCCCAGGACACGACGACAAGGACGATGACAATAATTATTATATCGTTTCGGCATTATATTATACGACAAACGTATATACGTTCTGGTGACCATTAATTTCCCAACGGACTACTGATTTTATGCCTGCGGACCGTGAACTCGGTCGCCTTAATTCGGTCGAATTAATAATCTTTTGAAGGGGAAATATAGGCAATAGCTGTCTGTCGCAGCATACTTGTATACATGGATCCAGAGTCAGATATCGACGACATATAGGTATGTGAACGGATTTAGTTCGACGTACCGGACATATTATAACGCATCGGATTACATTTTTTAATTTAAAAAAATATTAATACGAGTATCGTATAGATACTGTTTAAGAGTCTTCTCGACACACTACGTTAAAATCTGTTATTTATGGTTTAATGTCATTAATGTATTATACGCTCAACATACGTTCAAAGTTTCGGTATCGAAAGGGTGTGCAGCAGGTTAAGTGAACCGCGTTTATTTCTGGGCTGCAAATTAATTATAACCGGTTTGAAGTAATGGAAATTTAAATTAACGTTTTTTCATAATCATTATTTAGTTTGAATAGAACAAAAAACACAGTTTTTTGACTTGTTTACATGAAATACCACTTGACTAAAAAAAAAAAAGAAAAAAAATAACGACAAAACATACAAAACGAACAATATGGTGAGTAATTATTATAATAATTGTTAATTGTTATCATCTATTGTTGAAACAAACCAACATGTCTAGAGAAATGCTTTTGAATGGGATTGGCAAAAGCGTTTAGCGATTTAGTTGTGAACGGTTCGTGTGCATTAAATATGTATTGTTAAAACCCGTTGGACGTTTAACTGAAAGTATAGTCAGACTTTCGCATAAAGTATTTTGTAAACGAAAAAACAAATCAAAGTCACACCTATATTATACATATACGACGAACTACGCTGATTCAAAAATCAACTGCGGTAAACGAGAAACCTATTTATACATAGATAATAATCTATGGTACTCACCATAGTGGTAACACTCGGAGGGTTAACGACGGCGAGCGTTGAACAAATAAAAGATAATATGAGAATCTAAAAAATCGCTCTTTACATCGGTGGAGGATGTAAGAGGGGAGAAGTATGTGAATAAATATTATATAATGATTTGACACGATATATAATATTATGGATTATCGAATGTCTGTTGCCGAACACCATCGCCGTACCCGAAAAACTCGCGTATCTTAATATACGATTAATGTTGTCGTCACTATTACGGTATTTTTCGTCATTACCACATGCAGTATTACAATAATATTATATTTTTTTACTGTATAGTCGTTATCGCTCGATTGTTGTTTTCTTTCCTTTCGACGCGGGCGCGTGCGAATTTACGACGGTTCATATCGTACAGTAATAATATTATAACGATATTATATTATTAATTTTTAATTATTAATATTTATATTTATATTATTAAATTTTATATTATGTATAGAAGCACCCACGAGTGAGCATAAAAATTAACTTTACACGTAATAATAACACATATTATATTGTTGTTAACAGCAGTCGGCGAGGCCAACAGCCTGTGAGACTCGCTATATGCCATTTGTAATATTAATCTCGAGCTCCGACTTCTTACTGCGGACAAACGATTGTTGGTTTGATTCAAATCGAGCAGTTTACTTTCAGAGTCATGCTTGCTTAAAATAATAATAAGTCCATGTCGTCACCAATAATGTGTTGGGTACGATACCCATGTGAACGGAATTTTATGACGCCTAGGTGCAGGCCACGATGGACATTTTTTTTTTTTTTTGATGGGGGGGGGGTGGCGGTTGGATATATTATGGTAACTAATAAAACAAAAATTAAAATATTTACAGTCTCATAATAATTATATACATTATATTAAGGGGATAAAGAGTGGATAGGTACTAAAATATAATATATGCTATGCATCGCGGTTTGTAACGCCATTGATTGTACCTATAGTGTACGTTGTACGCTATGTCTGTGTTCTTGTAATAATTCTTTCGGTCGCTTTTTCGAGGTAGTGCGTAAAACAACAAAACACCAATACGCGATCTCGGGGCTCGTCAGGCCTAATATAATATTATTTATTATGTTGTGCAATGCACACGCGTCATCCGACGAAAGTCGCCACGAATCAAACTCTGTGATATTATACTATCATATTATTATTATGCGTTAAAGTAAAAAAATAAAAAAGCGTGTGCGTTTGTTTTTTAATGTAAACTCGGAGATGGTACGATTGTGTGTGCGTGCGAGCGACCGATAATCGCGTGGTCGGACCTCTCGCGCGGACGACGTCGCCGCCGCCGAGAAACGTCGAGCGGGACACGGCTGGCGCCACCGTCCCGCAGCCGATAGCCGCCGCGGAGTTTATTGCCTGGAAAACCTACACACGCACGCGCGCGAGACGACCGCGAAGACGACGTGGCGGGAGAAATATTATTATAATAACATAAAAAATATACAATAACAGTATTAATATCGTGATATATATATATATATATATATATATATACGCCCCGCGCGTGTAAACACAATATAATATTATTCACGTCCGTTGTGCGTATGATATTTTTCTTTTGCCTTCCTTTTTCATTTTCCTTTTTCGTACCAATTTCGAAACACGATATAAATAAAATAAATCGCATGCCGCACACGCCGGTGACGTATGTTTGGGGTGGTAGGGGAGGGACGCGTGAGATTTCATGTGCTATATAATGTTTTGATTGACTATGTTTTTGTATACCCCGAATTAAACCACCTCAAATTATATAATTTACGTATTACTTGCATATTGGATTCATATAATATAGTTGTGTCTCGTCAAGTTTTAAATCGATTGTTAAGAAATAGGTACCAGTAAGATGTGCTTGGAAATGCGTTAGGAAATTTGGCACAACAAAATGAGCATATTATGCACTGTCGAAAGTACCTATAGGTATTGGTAGTAATAATATAAATGGTAGTTACCATTTTTATGTGTTTATTACACTATCTCCCGTCTATCGATGCTTATTTATATTTCGCGAATCTGATTCCTAAGAAAATAATTCCTATATAGCAGCTTCCCGGTATGCCCGGTATACGCGTATACCACGAAAAAAATATGTATACGATAGTTATTGTAGGTACACGATATTATACTTATTCTGTTTTTTTATTGTAATTTTTATAACACACTTGAAACCGCGAAAGTCGCGACCGACGGCGCATATAAGCATTACACGGCGATATAATATCCGTAGGTACATATAGTTTAGTGTAATAAGTATATAATAATATATGATTACGGTTTAGAAATAACGCAAACTTATGTATACGCAGTAAGTAGTTACGGTGTTATAAGTAAGCATAGCGAGTGCATATGATATTATTGTGTGTGCGGGCATAGAGACATGATAATATTATTATATACTATGTAGGGTAGGTACTGTAGTAATATTCGAGTAAGACGATATGACAAGAAAGTGTGTGTCCGAATTAAGGCGATTACGTTTATTATGTTATTATTATTATTTTACCGAAGCCTTTTTATAAACTTGACACGAAAACTTGCTACTGCTAGTATAACGATTGTTCGCGCTCATAAGTCACGGTTTATTGAGAGCGCGAAATTTTTTTCGACATTCGAATTTAAATTTTTCGGAAAATACATTTTTGAAAATGCAATTACGTGCATAACAGTCCATAATAAAGTAAATATTTTAAGCCGTTGGCATTTTGTCCATTACGATAAATTACCCATCGGACGATATTATTTTATTACAACGCGCACTTTGATCGTTCAAAGTTATTATTATTTTCCAATAAAGGAGATTTCGAACATTATGTCGATTTGTGTGTATTGGTTTACGTCATTCGACTTCTTATTTAATATAATATTATGCAGGTACTAGTTTATATATTATGATGAATTCGTTGTTTTCACCTTCCGGCTATGTATTATTATTATTATTATTATTATTATTATAAACAACCTTCGGCTTTGAATGATCGTCAATCTCCGCTCCACGGCAAATATTCACGAAAAACACACATTTCTAATGTAGGTATAGATACTTAAGACACCCATAATCAACCGATAAAATATATATAATATATTATATAAATAAAACTTAATAATATATGATATTATTATAGACATGTGATTTAAATTATACCCGTGAGTGTATATACATTTATGCATACCGCGATGCCTTATCGGACCCATTGCATAAACTTTTATAACCCTTTATATATTGTTTGTAAAACCTCTAATAAACGATATTCGTATAGGCATACTATATCTAAGACAACAGTATTTATATAATGCGTGAGATATATAGGTAATATCAATTTATTTAAACAAATAACAAACACATTTTTTTTCTGGCACTTCGACGAGCGCCTGGAATGGCACGATTTTATAATGTCGTTTTCAGAAAACGAACGTATATATAGTTAATATTATAGTAATGTACAGATGTCTAATCGTTATTGATTATCCGACGGCAAATGGTTTCTTACTTGTAATCGTTCATGCCGACACGCGTTTAATAATATATAATATCTAAAGCGTAGAGTTTGCGGCACGGAGTTTAAACAAAATATTGTAATTAAAAAATCTGTACGATCAATTTAAATCATCGGACACGATTAGTTTTAATATTATTATTATTATTATTGTTGTTCTAGTGCGCACACTTGGTTATTTTTTTTTTTTTTTTTAATTGTATACACTGCATGCTCGTTTGGTTCTTTGCGCAACTGCATTTATAATATATATTTTGAAAAAAACTCACAATATTATTATACTTCATATAATCTTGTACTGGGCGTGCAGTCTTGTTGTTAACGCATCGAAATTCCGTTTTCGATATAAATTATTCGTCCTATCGAATTCTAAATGACCGTTATTTGTACGGGTAATATAATGTCGTGGCAGGAAACAATTGCGCCGCCGGTCCGACAATTTCGGGAAAACGTACTTATATTATTTGTGTTGAAAACCGAACGAAGTACAAAAACCGTCTATAAAATAATATCGTGTGTGTGGGCATTAATAAAACCTCCGAATGTAATCATATATGAGCCGAATACTTGTCGTTGCATTTTATTGGCTTTTGCCCCGGATTATGTGTTACGCGACGTTATACATTTCTACGACTTCGACCGATTGTGTGTGTACAACCTACATATCAATACACATAATATATATATATATATAATTATAATAAATTAGTATTATTATATGCCGGACAAACGGTGCGACGACGATAAACACCGAGACGATCGTGCGCGTATATGCACAGCACGCAATCATACTAGCACTCTCTCATACACACACAAATCGTATGCTGGGTTATCGCGAGAAATATAATATATATAATATTATTCAAATCCGTTTCCACACTTTATAAGGAGTTTTAGATACACGACAGGCGGCAGTGTAATTCGAGAATCAATCACAACGATAAGGTGCCCACTGTCAAGTGTCGCCGTGGCCTGTTTGTCTCATGCCTAGTTATTACGATAATGTATATTATTGTTAAAATTCGTTTCGTAAACTGTTTTGAGTTAATTGTTGCAACTACATTTTATCGTTTACATCTTGAGACGGGTATATAAAATATAATAATAATATTATGTTTTATGTACGTATAGCGCTATTAGCACCTACTACGCTTTTAAATTTTCCAATTAGTAAAAATATTTATTATAGATTTTCATTGTACATAGTTATAGTTTATACTACCACCAGTGCGCTCTATCGTGGATCCGATTTGTATTCATAGGGCCGGTCTATGAGTATAAGGTATGAACCATAAGCCATATTATGCTTTGATAAAGTATAATAAAACTTTGATGGAGTTATAACGTGAATGCGAATTCGACTGGGTTTTCCGCAGAATTCAGACGTGTAAGTGGCCGGAACAATATTATAATTTTCCGTACAATGTCCTCGGGCACGTGCGTATACACACCATCGGGGGAAATATTCGACGGCGTTGCATTCGGACGAGGGTGACGTTATGAAGAAAATAGTATACAGTCGTATATAATCGTTATACAGGATAAATTTGTTACAAAAGAATCTCGAGTGTACCGAGTACCTATTGCATAATGCGTTATATATTATTATTAAATTATATATAGGTACCTATTATAATCTATATATAGTCGCGTGACGTTTAGACCGTCGATCTTGCTGTGGCCGCGCATATCGTATACATATTATATGTGTACCTATAGGTGTTTAGCATTATTCAAAATGCTTATCCACCGAACGGGTAGTGAAATTATCGAACGGATTCAAATTTACTAGAGGAATACCTACTGCATTATTTCCGTAGCAATTCGGAATAAGATATTATAATATAATATTAAAATTATTTTTTGTGAATATCGCCATACCGTCGCGTACAAATATATAGATAGTTTCAATGCCGATCTGCCAAAATCCGCCGTCTATCGTGCCAATGCCGTCGTCGTGTTTCCCGTCGCGAATGTAATCGGAGGTGCGAATTCGCACGACCGTTTGCGCTCGGCATTTGCGAAATCTCACCCGACTCCACTCCCGATAGTCATTCGATGCACACCGCGGTTATTATCGGACGTTCTTCTCTCGACGACAGCGTGTACAAGTGCACAACTGGTGGTGGTAAGACGTGCGCATTATCAACCGCACAAGGCATGCGGATTGCGGATTTCGCCGGGAAACTCGTAGACCTCCGATATGGGGACGCGACGCGTTCAAACCGGTCGCCGCTGGTTGGGCGTTATGGCTGGACGTCCATTGGTGGCCACTGGCGAGACCGTCCGCGCACGTATACAACACGTACACATACGCGTGCGCGCGTAAAATAATACAATATATTAATATATTATACTTTTACCAAGTCAGCGTGTGTGCGCCTCGTAAATACGTAGCGCGATAGCCCGGCGGCGAAGTTAAGTTTTTCCGGCGACCGTGAGGTAGGAATCTATAGTATATCGCGCGCACAGCAGCCGGTTCGGCGAGTCAAACGAGCGGCGGCGTTACTATTATTATTATTATTATTATTTTAATTGAGTTATACATATTATTAGTATTGTGTGTTTGCATTACATTGGAAATGACACACCGCCGCGGGTTCGTTTTATTTTATTTTGTTTTTTTTTCCCAATCGACTATTGCGTAATTGTTTCTGCCAAATTAACATAAATTAATATAAATCACTTGCGTCAATACTGTTGTTATAACACGCATTATATACGTATCTCGCGTTCGGTGTACAATGAGCTATGTGTATTTTTCTGTGTTCGGTGTCGCTCTCTTTTTTCTACAAGACATTATGCGCATCATCATGATCGAACATAAACTATGACGTACGTTTTTAATTTTTTTTTTTTTTAATTTCGTGTGAGGCCCTCGAACACAGACTATAAAAACGTTTGAAGACATTCTAATTAGATATTGTTCATCTGTCGCAAACTTGGCGGGGTGTTCTGAGTGTCTGTCTATATTCATTATAATATGTATACGTCATGTAGCACACCAGAATCCTGTAATTTTGCTGTTAGGGTGTATAAGAAAGGCGGAGCGACGAAGTAATAAGGAAATCCAAAGGTATTCGTTATAATGTGGGCATGTGGCTCAAAAAGTGTAACGATTTGTGCATTTTTCTCAATCCTTTTTCTATCGCTATTATTTGTTGTCATCCGTTGCAGTTATCACAATCGGGCGTAAACAATTAATAGTTATGTACTTGAAACATTAAGTCGATGATCAATCAATGGTGTTATAGGATTTCGTGACGTATTGTATTCATACAAAAATACGCATTATATGGCTTGAAAATGGCTGTCGCAGACACGAGTTATAGTTGCATCTCTTTCGCTCCACGCGTTTCACCGTCTTGTACTTGAAAACACTTATAAAATGATTATTATTATTTGTTGTTGGGAAAACATTTCGCCGAAAAATAAAATACATAGTGTATTATCGTTATAGGTGATGTCAAATTCCCGAAATCCGAGCAGGGTGAGTTAGAGAACGATTTAAACCAACGGTGTAGAAAATTGATAATAAGACATAAACCATAAATAGGTTATATTGGTTTGAGTTGTGTCAATGATTTTTGAAGCGTAATTTTTACATAGACATAAGGTTTTTGAAAAATCCTCCAGGGCTGTCAACGGGTTAATGAATAATGATAAACAATATAATTCAAAATAAAAACCTTTCACTGAATATTTATACATTTTTATTTCAAGTGTTCAAAAATGTGTCCCTACTCACGTACAAATGGTTAATACCCTTGAACGGGATTTGGACACGGAGTTGACGTTTACACTAAATCAAATCGATGTAAAAAAATAAATAAATAAAAGCAATATTCCTACGTTAAGTTAAAAAGTTAAAATTAAATGTAGACTTTCAACCCATCAACACCTTGTCGGCATAGTACGTCTTTATACTAATATATAATAATACGTAATATTAGGAATATTACGATAATGTTTTGCCAAATAATTTCTGCGCGAAAACATTATCGTTTATATTTATATTATTATATTTGTTCTGTCAACGATTTGTATTCGCATTTACGTAGGTGCACCGTGTTCGCGCAATACGCCATTATAATGTACATACATCGAATAATTATATTGTTATAGTATTCCGCTCGTTGTATATGTAATCGGGAACGGACGTCACAAATAATAATTAGACACTTGATCGATATTACAATAATTATTATTATTATTAGGACGACGACAATGGAACACAATAGTGTTGATGTTTACCTATACCTCCTACGAAAACCTATGTAAATAAAACATAAAGGTACATAAAGTACCTATAGATATAAGTTTATAGGTACCTATAGATATAAATTTATAGTTACCTATAGGTATAAGTATATAGGTACCTATAGGTAATATATACATGTCGAAATCCGCAATATGGTGGTTGCGCAAACACGTGCATAGATCCTACAACGACTTCTGCCGTGCGGTCGTTAAACGTGACACAATATTATTGTTGTTATTATTATTATTATTACCATATCATACATATATATTATTGTTTATTGACTAATCGGGCGATTGCCGGAAAATCGTAATAATGGACAGGTTGTATTATAATACCCTATATAAACTTGTCGAAAATGTCGAAAATATTATGTTAACGCGTATTATACGACAGAGATTGTGATTTGGATAAATGGTTTTTTTTTGAAAATGATTGCGCCGAGAGATATTGGGTAGGTATGTTAGTAATCTATCGAGCTTATATAACGATTATACGTATAATAATATAACGAATCCGTATCAAACATTAATGCAATTTAGGCGTGTAAACGACTGGCATTCAAAATGTGTAATCAAATGGTTTAAGTATATATTAAAACGTTATTTGAGTTTTCTTATTTTATAATGAACCGACGAGGTGATAAAAATCAGATTTAAATCGAATAATAATAATATATAAAGAAGAAAGTGAGCGCCGTAAACATTTATCCATCATCGTATTTTAATGTTTAAAAAACAAAAAGCCGTTTAAAAATTGAGCAGTGTTTTGATAACACCGCGATAAATGTAAATCGAACATAAAAAAAATATACGATGGTTATAAATAATTATGACTATAATGCACGCGCGCGCGCGTATAGTCTCATCATTCGGTGCGCCTTGAGCGAAAAATGTTTAATAAAATAATATATAGTGACTATAATATAGGTAATAACAATATAATAATCAATAATTATACCGACTGTTAACAAAATGTTTGACATCTCAAGTAAACCTCGACGACGATAAAATAATAATATAATATGCTCAAAAGTTACGACCGAGATCGTGGCGTGTATATAATAAAATGCTTCATCCGAACGTCGTGCGTCGGTCAGACCGATAAACAGTGTCAATAATAATATTATAATATTCGCGTGATTGTGTACGACGCAATTTTCTGACTTAAAATAATATTATAGCAGTATAAACATAATATTATTTAGTCGTCGAAACGACTGAGAATAAAATAGTTAAAAAGATGTTCACCCTTTCATGAAGCCTATGTTACATATTAGATAATAGCCGTCCTTAAGATTTGTAAGACCCGGGAAAAAATAATTTCTAAAACCAATTCTCCTATTTATTTATTTATTTATTGTTTTTTTTTTTTTTGACAGGAGGCCCTAAATTCAAGCAAATTCGTGAAGCCTATGGCCTGGGACCTACCCACCCTCCCATGAGGACGACCCTGATAATATTATTAGATAGAAAACTACATAATATTATAATATTTATAACAATGTGTAATATTATGTTGATCTCATGCGATGTGTACCTACAAGAAACTTCCATAATACGAAGATTATCAACAAAAAAATCTGTAAGAATATCGTTAAATATAATTAAATCAATTTGGTTCCAATTTTAGAAAAATGTATTGAACGAAAATTTGTTGTACTAAACTTTCACTGTATAATATAATCCAACTATGTAATGTGATAAGACAGATTTGATTACCCTGACATAATACTACCGCATAAACTTTATAAATAAGAGTACATTGAACGGCTATCGCATCGTTACCACGGAGGAGGAGGCTAAGTGTCGTATAAAACGGCGTCGTTATAATATTGTTCAACCACGTTCGTATAATATTTAAATATTAATATACTGTCATCGCGCAAAGTGATATTATTATTATTGCTGAAACGTTTTAAAAAGTCCATTAAGCATATTACTATGATGGCAGTCGGCCAAACGGACGAAAGCACATCGAACGGCTTGTTATAATATTATTACATCATTTCTAGAAAAAGTCTTGAAAACTTTATAATAGCTTTAATGCAATTTCGGCAATAAAAATTTAAACGCATGCAACTTTATAATAATATGACCTAACCAATAACAGTGTACGACGGCATAAAAAAAATTCGACAGAAGACTGTGGTGTGATCGGTCGACCGTTTGTTTTATCGCAAATGATAATATTTTTATAATATAATTTTACGGTCGGACGACGCACTGTTACACGGGTCGGCATTCACGTGGCGACGGATCAAGACGAAGTGCTTGGATATATCGGCCGTAGAGATTCCGAGGTGGAAATTTGCTCGAAATTTTCAATATGTCCGTGATCATCACCGTGGTTGGTTATAATATACTGGCTTTGTTGCGCAGGTGTTCGAAGCCCTGCAGGGCTGCACAGTCGACCGCTTTCCGATCCATCTCAATATTATTTATTGTTTCATCTTTAGTTGAGTTAATTAGTGAATAATAGTTTATAAGTATTATTGTGTAAGCACAAAATCAGAATATCAATAACACGTATAACATTTGTTAGTAGTAAGACGTTGTGCACTCGCGTTATATTTTTAGAGCGATCGGTATTACCCTCGTGTAGATATGCCATATTGCAAACGAATATTTATTTAAGCTGTAATTTGTATTATTTATCGCTGAAAATACTTTATAGCCGCTGATCGATGGTAATGCGCATACATTGTGCAGTATATGATAGAACCATAATTGAAGACAGTTTTTGTCGTTTAACTGTGCAGCAGAGGTCTTGACTTCACTGTCGATAACGTGCAGGATGGACATTGTTCATCGGCGCCGTTGCAGAGATACGCATGTAAATAAATGGCAATATCGCGTCTCTTCCTTTCTTTGTATAAGTGCATATCCCTATACAGACATTATGGATCACAGATATAAGTAACAAACTAGATTGCCAACTATAGTGATAACAGCAGACGTGAAAAAAATGTCATCTTAGTTGTGGTCTCTGTATTGTTGTTTGAACACACTATTAAACATAATTGTAAATATTTGTGAGTTCATGATGATAAAGATCTATATAGTATTATCACAACCTTAGACCATATAATTTATATTGTATATAATCGAAGATCACAACGATAAAAAATGATAAAATACCATAGTACACAATCTACATGGCGAAAAAGCGGCGTCGCTAGACCTGCTTGTCAATGTATAGTAGTTAGCAATCTAGTTGTAGTTAATAATAGAATTTATTATCTATATCTGTGTTATGAATGTACCTGAAGCACACATATAACATTTATGCATTCTACGGGTTTAATGCACAGTGCAGCGTGGCTCTAAATATATTATAATATGTGAGATGCGCACTTGCTTGTGTACTTGTAGTTGCCGATTATGAAATTATTTATTTATTTAGTTTATTAACGCCAATCCGCAGTTTAAACATGGATTAATCGATACAGTGTATAACTTAAACAAAATATTATATAAGAAGATAATGTGGTGGATAGTTATTAAATTAAAGTATATGCAAATAAAATGGTAAATACATGGTAGTGATGAGAGATAAATTAGTAATAAGAGAACGTGACCAAGAGTATTAAATGTTTTTTGCATTTCTAAGCATTTAATGAAATATATTGTTGTATTCATATGTGATTTTATGTAGTGGTATTCAGAATTGGGATTGAATTTTGGAGGAATAATTAGGGATTCTAAATGGTATCAGTGTAAAGAGGTCAGGGTCATCGAGTAAACCGTTTAAGAGAGAATATAGGAAACTAAATCAGCTTTATCACATCGCGGGTTGTTAGTATTTAGATATTTAAGACCTGCCTTACGTTGGAAAAATTGTGGGGTACGCGATGAGTATTAAACTTAAAAGTTATGTAATTTAAGAATTTATTTCACATGCGTTCAAGACGAATCTGATCCTTAGCTAAATATAGGTTACAAACAACTCCATATTCTAGTTAGGAATAAACTAGAGCAAAATATAAATTGCATAGCATACAAATTTAAGTAATTTTGTGTTACAGATGTTAAACCCGAGTGTTTTTAGAAGTTTATTCACTACAATGGCGATGTGATGATTGAAACAAAGATTAGCTGAGTAATAAATCTTAGATTTTTAATGCTGAAAACGCGTTCTAACTTGGAGTTAAATAGAGAAAATAGGAGGATAGTCTGGAAACGCGTGCTCTGAAGAAGGAAATTACAAGACACTTAGCATAGTTTAAAGACAATCCTATGTGAAAAACCCATTTGGAGAATATGTTTAATTCGCTCTGTAATAGCAAAGAATCGTTGGTTGAGTTAATTCAATGAAATATTTTCATATCATCAGCATAAAGCAAAATGTCTATTTGTGTAAGCCACTGGGATAAGGAGTTTGCAAAAAGAGAGAATAATAATGGGTTTAAGTGGCTATCCTGAGAAACGCCCGGAGTAACAGTATACATTTTGGAACAGGAGCCTGTGATAGAAATACATTTTTTTCTACTAGTTATATAAAATTTAAACCAGGATAAAAGTGGATAACGAAATAGTTTGTGGTTTACTGTATCAAAGGCTTTGTTAAAGTTGGTAGTAACCCTGATAACCTGCTTCAAGGAAATCGCTAGTGTAAGTTATAAAAAAAACGCTGCTAGTAATAGTAGACTTTGCCTGACGGAATCCATGTTACTCATTAATTAACACACGATTAAAAGATCTTTTTATATTGTTATACACAATTAGTTCAAATATTTTGCCTCCTAGATGAGGTAGACTAGAGATTGGACGGTAATTGTAACATTGGATTTGGACGGATCATCAAATTTTAGAATCGGAGTAATGGAGTAGATTTTCCAAACGTTAAGGAATAAATCACTATCGAAAGCATATCGGTATAGTTGGAAAAGTAATGAAGCCAGAAAATAATAGCAGTTGTAAAGGGAGCATGCAGAAATACCATCTGGGTCATCGGGAGTGATTGTTCTTAAGGTTTTCAAGCTCAGAAAGTAGAGAGAAGGTAGAGGAGATAAATTATAATAATATTATCCTGACAATTAATAGATATATATTATTTCCAATTTTGTGCCGAAAAAGTGCTGTTAAATATTCCGACTTTGAAATACATGTTCCTATCGCCTCGATATTTACCTGCATTCGATTCACCGCAGAAATTTTGCAAGTGGGCCGTTCGCGGTTGCACAAAACCAGTTGCCGCCACCACCGGTTTACGTACGTTATTATTATTATTATGACTATTATAATAATGAATCGAGATTATTGCGCGAGATTACTCGTTTCGTTTTGTTTATATTTCTATGGGTCCTGCCTCCTCCTCCCTTTAACCTACCATATGATTGCGATCCACATAAACAATATAAAAATAATAACACCGCCACCTGCGTGCAGTGTGGACAGTGCAGGCGATTTATATTGTCACGTACTTATAGGCCCGCACACGGGATTAATGGTTAGATAATAATAATAGCATGGAACGGTTTTCGTAAACGGATTGTATACAAAACGCGAATCTAAGAACAGACGCGTATTACGACACGCGCGAGTACAGCTCTACCCGTACAGCGGGCAGGCAGGTATATAATAGTATATATTATTATTATATTTTTCCGTGTTTTTGCCGTGTCTTTTGTGATGCGTTTTTTTTGTTTTCAAAACACGAAGGATCGTTTTTCACCGGATGGTGAAAGGGTTGCTCCCGACAGCAGCCAATTTAAATTGTAAATCGGCGGGCACGACAATAAAGAGGAGGGCGAAAACCGTATATATATAATAATAAACTGCAGCGGGATTCGCGGTGCACCTTCCTTTTGGGGTGTGCGCTGTTCGGACGGGACGGGAAACTCAAAGGTGGAATTATACATTATTATATTATTAATATTATTATTACTTTTCAACGCGCGTCCAAAAACAGACGCGCGCACACATTGTGATATTACATATCATATAATATATATATATATATATAGTATATGTATTATTATATTATATTTTAACGAATGCGTAAATCACACCACCGCGTACTGATGTATTGTATGCCTGTGAAGGGTTGAAATCTATACATATATTATATTATAATATCGCTCGGACGACGGACGCGTTTTTTTTCGATAGGCGGAGGGTAACTCGCGTGCTCGGGAGAGCAGCGAAGGGGCATTCTAATTCGAATATGGTATTGCCCGTCGCGTACTCCGCGTAACCGTTTTTTTTATATATACTGATCTATGGCCACTGAAATTTCTTTTCTAAACGAATTGTGATTTGAAAGGACTCTTAGAGTACGCAACGGGCGTCTGAAACGCAGTGGACGTCACGTTAATTAATTACACAACTTATAGACAACGTATTACACAACGCACTATAATAAGCAATCCTACAGTTAAAGCGGTGACTCAGTGCGCGGAAGGGTTTAAAGACTTATAAATACCATATGGAATAAAAAAATATCATATAGAAGCAGCATGGCACATTTAGAAATGTGATGTGATATTTAGTGATTATCGATTTACAACCCACTGAAAACTATATATAGCTGCAACGTACTCGTTGTTTTGCTGTTAACCAAAAAATAAATTTCAGATTGTTTTGAATTTTTTTTTGAGGGGGTGGGTCGGAGTTCGATATTTTCCTCCAGATGCCGCGATAACTATCCGGACGTTGAATAAACAGCCCGCGGCCATGAGATTATACGTTAACGACAATTAGTAAATACACACGTGTACGACTTAACTAAGTACGTATGATGATAATATATTGCGTTTTGTGTTTATATTTTTTTTATGTATCTCGCGCCCGTTCTCAGAGACCGAGTAAAAAATAAAAACTATGGGACGTCGCGTTTCAACCGGCACGCGCGTACCAGCTACGATAAAATATATTGTACAAGCGTTTTCTCATCGACTCTGTCCGGACGTAAGTCAATTCGACACCGATAGTTTCAATGTTCACGCGAATGCCTACCTACATCATTGGTTCCGCACAAAATTATTGCAGCGGAAACCAATATTGCTTGCACTACTATACAGCACAATATATAATAATATTATACAGACGTATTATCATAATATTAATATGATACGCGCAATCAGCAATGCGTGTTGTACACACGACATACAGCTATACCATATATTATTACAATAACGATAACCGACAACAATCTGGTATTTCAATATCATAGTAATAATATATTATTATTATATTGTCGTCTAGACCTGAATAATAATATTATGGATAACTCCCATATAGGTATACAATATAATATAATACTGCAGCCGCAGGATCCGTTGCCAAGGGTCACTGCACACACACACACACACACGGTCGCTCGCATATTATACGCAATCATAATAATATAATATGCCGAGCGTGTACTTCTTTATAGGTATATATTTATATAGGCGTTTTATTGTCCACCTCGACACCTCCGTAAAGTTGTTGGTTTTTTTTTTTTTATGAACACTTAAAAAACGCACTCAAACGCGCGGACGGTATAATGCACCGTTAATTATTGTTCTGCTGCTGCTGCTGCAACCCGTGCAGTATACTTACCTACCTATATATTATTATAGTATACGAATGAATATTGTAATATACAATAATATTACGGTCTTTTCGCGCACATTGTGAACTGCAACTCACCGCCGGTACAGCTACACTCTTCGCGGTGAGCCCGACTCCGAAAGAGCTGCAGTAGTCGTCAGATTAATATTATTATTATTATTGTTGTTGTTGTTGTACAAACTATCATACGGTGGTGTTAAAAACTGTGTGCGCGCGCGAAACCGCCTGCGGCTTGTTTACACCGCAGCGGCGAGTAAATACTATAATAATAATAATAATATATGTTCAAAGCGAAAACTACCTATTCTTATTAACACGTCGTCGTGCAAGCAAAAACCGTGTTTCAGAACGCGGTGCTTAGATTGAAGAATAATATACATTATGGAGGTACACACGCGCCGATAGAAACCGAAGTGTAGGTACCTATATAAACATAATACGTATAGTCGATGTATACGTTTTGAAAAAAAAGTGTGGGGTGTGTGTAGTATACCTATATCATGTATAGGTACACGCGGTTGACCTCATCTGTCCGTCGTCGGTCGTTCACGAACCGAATAATAATATTTCAGTACCTATACGAATTTCCTATGCGCATTGAAACGAAATAATAATATAGTATCAACTGTTAACGTATTATAATATACTACTTTATATGATAATATAGTGATGTGTTATGCTCAGGAAATATTTCCACCAAGTAGAATAATATATTGAAATCAAATTGTCTTGCTATGTTGTTATTGTTACTAAACTATTATAACTGAAGCGGCCAGCAGGTTAACCTATAACGACTGTATCGAGCAATATTCGATCAGATTTCAGATTGACGTTTTAATGCAACAGATCGAAAAAAGATAAATAAATTATAATTATATTATGACATATATCACCATGTCAGTCGTCAAAAGTCATAGGGCTTTCGTAAACAACAGAAATCGAGTAAATATTCGTTTGGTTTGAATAATAATAATAATAATAATAATAATACATAACGTTGTAGCAATATAATACCGCCATATTATACGACGTAAGGGCACGAACGTTTTTTCAAACACATAAAAAGTCGAGTGGTTGGGACAGTTACCGGAAAACGTCATTATCGTTTAGGACGAGAAGAAAAACAAGCGTGACAAATCCTTGACTTCGATCATGATTTATGGTTCATAATGTTGTGTTTAGCCGCTTAACTAGGAAAAGAAAATTACCGTTTGTTTGACTGGCGGAACGTTTAAGCGTGTTTGTCGAACGGTTAGTGTTCATATTTTATACGGTGCGTATTTTTAGAAGGTTTACGCATAGTATAATAAGTAGGTAGGTAGGTAACGCAACTCAAAAAATTTCATTGGTAAGAACAGAATATAATTTAAATCCGGTCGGACCACGGCTGTCTATTATAGGCCTACATATAGTATTGTTTACAGGTACGCGGCCAAACGTCTAGTTAAAAAAATTACAATTATTTTATTGGATTTTCAGCTACTCGTAAAATAGCCGCGGTTCGTGTATTATAGGTATAAAATAATATATTATTAATGTACAATAATATTATTATAATAGGTGAAACAGCGACGACGACGACTTCGACATAATAACGACGAAACTATGAAATAATAATATAGTGTGTGTGTGTGTGTGTGGTATAGCTGCATTTAGGTACATGACATTCGTATATATATATATATATATGTATAACATTATTATATATGTGGGACGTCGCCGCGGTTCGAAAACACACCCCTCGAATCGGCGTTTCGCAACCAACGGGTTGTTGAAGTAAAATAATAGTAATAATAATAATAAAAATCGGTTAATCGGTTCGGAAACAAAGCGGTGTGAATTTTTTTTTTTTAACGACTTCTACGTGCCGGGTCGTACGTGATGCTGCGCTCCGTCTCGTCGGTGCACGTACATGACGTATATTATAATACTTACACTACACCGGCTGATCCACGACCGTGCATAGATTATAATGTGCGGATGACGTCCGTGTCCCGATGGACGAGCGTGGTCAGCGAATCGGAGACCGCTATTGTAAATATATATACACGCTGCAGTGTTCGTTTAATAATAATAACGTATTCGTGTCGCGTATAAATATTATAATTATTATATATAATATTTAGCCTCGTTGCGAATTATTAAAATAATATTATAATACCGATGCATAGGTAGGTAAGTATGATGATGAGTGAGTACCGACGAAGTATAATATCAAACGGCCCAGAGCGTTTAGCGCCACAACACGATCGAATAACGATAACGTAGGAATCAATTCGTTTTTGTATTTCAAATTTGAAAATGTTTGGCGCTAAAAGTAGAATTATATACGTATATACCTACTCTTATATTAAAATAATGACATTGCGTAGAATAAGGTGAGCATATATATACGCGTTTTGAATAGATACAAATAGTGTGTACAATGCATTGATTATATAGAAAGGAATTAATTCGATTGGATCACTGCAATATACGAGCAAAGCAAAGAATAATATTTTTTTTTTTTTGCTTTCAAAGTAGGTACCATAATTTTGAGAACAAAAAATATTATTCCTATGTTCTTTAAAACTGATTTCTATAGGTAGGTGAAAACAATTACTAGCGACCGAGGTGTTTAAATGTTAAACAAAAATTCTTCGACACAACGCGTTATGATATCATAGAATAAGAACTTAACAAGTCAAAAATCGAAAAACATACAGAATTAGAGTTGTATCGTTTGCATTAACTAACGTTATTATAATTCCGTCGCATATGGCCCATATGATCAATGTTTACAAGCGGGCAGTTGAAGTTTAAAATTTTTGAACATCAAAAACGTAATTTAAAAAATTCTAATAACACTATGGAATTTCCCGATCGGTGTCTATGCTCAATCGACCATCCGCAACAGTAAAACAAAAAAATTGTAACGATACAATTGATACCGCAATATTTACGAGATGTTTTGGATCTCCGCGGCCAATTTCATAACTCATAATCTGGACAAAACCCTCAAAAATCCATACAAATACACACAGACGATTGAATATTATCATATACGTTATTGCATCGTTATGAATGGAACAATATGATTAAAATTGTCGGAATTTATACTTTGGGGAGTTTTAAACACGCGCGACGGCTATCGTTTTCGAACGCACGCGTTCAATCGATTTTTTAATCGATATTTTTAGTCACTAATTCCTAATTACCACTTCCACAAACCATGACGTCAAAATGTACCAAGGAAACGCAATTTAAATAATATCTACACATTCTTTTGAGTTTCTTATCTTCGTGTATGAATATTATGTTGAATATTCTATAACCCGCGACTATAAGGCACACAACCTTGGTTGTTACAATACATAATAAGTTATATATGCATAAAAAATATATATTTCAAACTCGTTTGCGTTTATATTTCTTGTTTTGTTTTTGTAAAATCACAAAGTAAATTACAGTACTCGAATGTACTATTATGTGTATTGCTATTATTGCCTATACTATAACATATACGACTGATAACGAACGGGACGAAATACGATTATACTCTACACACACGTGCAGCAATGTCTGCATATGGGCGAGATCGCGAACTTATTAGGCACAATACATAATTTATACGAACACAATCATTACAAAACAATGCGTTCTATAATGTGGGTAAAATATTGACGTCAATATAGAGCACGTTTAGCATTTCATGAACTTAATATTATAATGTTTTCTCGAAACCAAAAGGGTAGGTCGCTCGGCCTAGGGTTTCCGCCCCGGCGATTTCGGTTTTAGCTCGACTGCGTACGAGACGTGAGGTACTGTGGTAATATACCGCGGTTATGGTTACCTCCGAGCGATACAATTCGCAACGTGTCCGGTTAGTCGGGGGGGGGGGGTGGTTATTCAATCGCGATTTACCGCAGAATAACGTGGCACATGTTTGAAAAGACTTTTAATAAACATAATAATAATAATATAATGAAATACGTCTAGTGAGTAGTTACATAATAATATACACGTGTATATAGCGCTGAATCTGTTAGACTCAGACTGTGTACAATCAACGTTAAATATCGCCGACCCACGTGACCTGCAGTAAAAAACAAATAAATGAATAAACGATCATAAAAATAAGTTGTAAACCATTATCATCCGCGACGTGGTTCGAAATGTGTACGACAGTCGCATTACTCGTGTCTGCTGATGGTCGTTTCAATGTATTATTATATTATAAGTTATAACAAACACGTTTGATTGCAGTTTCCACGAATTGGACCAAAAAAATTCCGATGATCGAATCGCGGAACTTGACATAAATTTCAATTAATGTCGTAGTCGAGTCGGACTTCGTCATCAGCGGTAATTTGGAATATCCATCCGCCGCCGACCGCGTGTAAGGAATTGTCGGATACGTCATTCTTATTTTTTATTTTTTTGATTACTAGCCAAGGGAAATTCGTTTAAAACTATCTACGTCATTGAGACATACCCGTGTACAGGTAATGTACTAGCATTACGTAGAGATCTCTATACATTTTAAAATACATTTTATTGATTGAAAAAAATAAATAAAACCCATTATAAAATATTATACGCTACTATCACTTCTCAAACTCAGAGCACCTCGTGACCGATCCAAGGAGGACTAGTTTTAATATGTACCTTCATCGCTCCCATATTAGCCAATATTACTTATTTTTATCTCATAGTTATTCGTTAATTTGTGCTTGTTTCCTATGCTTAATCACACCCGAGTGGTCTGTATTTTTCGAACGGCTTTGAGATTTCGAACACGCGGCCGATCGATAAACATTAGTCGATAATTGTCTTGGCGATGGACGTGACGAGCTCACACGAGTATCTTACAAGACATATAACTGTTGGCGTTTTATAATTACAATTGCTCAAGACACTTGCAGCAATGAACCAAATGGTAAATGACATATTTATACAGTCATTAATGACTACACTAAGTATATAGTTTTTTTTCTTCAAATGAAAATATAACCAGAACGTTATATATTGTTTTCTAGAAAAGTTAAAAGGATTTCAATAAATAGAAACTTTTTAAGTGGTCATTCGACTTCAAAATATGACCAAATACTCTCACTGGAATTCAATAAACAAAACACCATTTTACTAATTCGTATATACAAATAAACGTGAGAAATTATAAATTATACATTTACGAAAAACACATAAAATACCTACTCATGAAATATTTTTTATAGGTTTTTTTTTCTAAAATGCTATGTAATTAAAAATGTTACATTATTATACGGATAGATAAATTTGTATTTCAGTACAAAAATCAATTTCGTATAACAAAAAACGTTCAAATTTTGCATTTGTATTAATGATTTTGTATTAATCGAATTTATGAACGAAGTAAATCGTAGAATAGGTTTGTGGAACCTAGAATGTATAGACTTTTTCAAAATTAAATCCACAAAATATTTAAGCGAATATCTATCAACTAGTTACAGTTATAATAATCTAATGTTTAGAAAGAGGAGGAGAAAGAAAGAGAGAAAGAGAGAGGGAAATAGAGGAATCACCCAATTGAGTGAGAGAAGGTGTGATAGAATAAGAGAGAAGTGACGTCTGTCTGTAGTTTTTGGTTAATTGATGACTCTCGTATTGACCGCGAGGCACTTTCATGACAATGAGAACGAGCCTGATCGCATTAGTGCCTCCGATGAAACAAGTTGACCGACTATTATATTGTTAACAGTAACCGGTGAGGTTGACCCGCGAGGGCAAGTGTTCAATTGTGTGATCCCACCTTTGATCTACCCTCGTCTTCAGTGCTTGATCACGTCAACGTCCGAAAGACATCGTCTGAAAGATTTGACGAGCATTCTATAGATCGACACCGAATAACTGAGAAGCCGACAATATAATTGAAAATTAAATTACAACAACTATGAGATTACGATGTTCATATACTTAATCACGATTGACTCTTGTTGACAGAAAATGTAAAAAATTGATACGGTACAATTACGGTTGTTATAAATTACCTATACATATTGATGTTTTATAAAAATATATATATAAACTATTCATCGTCGTATTATTCCGTTCGACCGACATTCCGGAGGTGAGCAAATGTAATAATAATGTTGCGCTTCCAATATTGCTCAATGATGACTGCTGCAATGAACATTTTGCTGTAATTTTTTTTTTAATTTTATGACCAAATGACAAAATATGTCCAATAACAAACCAGTGTTCAAACTAATACGTAGTTCTCACTTACTACGTACATATATGTATATATTATTTATTTCCATTAGTAATACGTTTCTTATAAATAATTTGTTGTCGCATTAAATTAACATACACATTGCGATTTTCAAGTTATATTCCAAGTTTTCTGGTTAAATGCCCCGACTAAGCGACTTGGGATTTTGAAAATAAAAATGAAAATATTACGTAGCATTTCAAACCTAGTTTTGATAGAAAATAATATGAGTATGGTTTGAAGATAAGTAAAATAATTTCTATAATGTTATAAGTACATTATACATACTTATTTATAAACGAAATAATAATAATTTTTATATAATATGGTAATAATCGTTATTTTTTAGTGTAATGTAAGCAAATTGTTTTAATATGAAAAATAAATCTGATTTTTATCAAATATACTTACTCATAACTAAAAATAGTACTTTAAACAAATTAATTTATACATAAATATTATTGTGAAATAATATTTCGTCTAAACACTGTCTATATTCGCCGCATAATAATTAATAAGTACCTACTCGAGTTTTATCTGTTGCTCTCTGAACTTTTGAAAATTCCTATTTTTATTTTTATGAACCCTATCTGCAATGTGGGGTACACTATTTAATAAAATATGTCTGTAAGTCGTCCGGCGTGTATAGTTTAGTTCTAGATCTTTTTTATCTGTGGCTCTTTATTTAATGGTCTTACACTTTTACGCGTTATACGAGAAGAAACTAGAAATCCCAATTTCCACGTATTACCACCTTCGTATATTACATTTCTTTTTTCCCCGGTTCAAGGTTTCCAGCTATACGACGGTACATGTGACAAGACAATAATATAATGATTATTATAAGCACAACGCGACTCGTGTAAACAAGAAGAAGCGGGTAATGGAGCATCCGGAGCCTTATCTTCGGGTCCCCACATTATATATTATATTATATTATATATACTCAATACTCGATTGCGTCCTAAGTGAAAACAGAAAGACACGTATCTCCTATATATGCAGTACCAGGTACGTTCTATTAATAACGGATATGTGTGTGTTCTCTCCTGTTAGATATTCCGTATGTAAACACACACACATAAAACGACAAACCCCAGTTAATTGCCTACAGTTTACTTAATAATCACTAGGTTCTCCTCTCCACCCCCCCCCCACCAAACAATACCGCTCCATTCGTCTAGCTTGTTACACCGCGTACTGCTGCTGTTGCTGCACGTAGCCGCCGTTTAAAAGACCAAGAGGGGAAGAAGTTTGGAATGTTCTCATAATAATATTATAATACCTATACGATGTACACTTATCGGCCTATAGCGATGTGATGGATTTTCAAAAGGAATTCATTAATATATTGTCGTAAACGTGGCCACTTAGAGCACGCGCGTGCTCGTTTGTCCCTATCTCGGCGACGAAAAGAAGATTACTATATAATTCATTCACATAGGTACTATTATACAGCTATAATACGGTCAGTTGAACTCTTTTGGTCAGTTGATCCGTACGGGCGCGAGATTGGGGCACCGCGTACAGGCTAAATTACAGAGTCCAACAAAACTCGAATGTATTTTTCAAGACTGTTATTATTTACTTACTATTATTATTATTATTATTATTATTATTATTACTACTGCTACTACTACTGCTATTACTATTATTGTTATTATTTTTGTCATTCAGGTGGGAAAATCGTCGATTATGACCCACAAAGCATAACACAATAATACGGGGAGTGTTGATAAATAGACAAAACGACCGTGCGCTCGCGTATGGTTTACGCGTGTTGTAATTGCAGTGAAAGTGAAATAAACAATAGTTCGTAATTCAAGAGTTTCAAAAGTTTCATATTATTAGATATTTCATATTAATAGATATTTAAATTTTTCAATCACTATATTATATTATTATAATATAAGGGACATCCAAATACTATTGATATGACATACTTATATATTATTAAAAAGAGCCATAGAGGTTTGCCCGTGTTTAAAATCATTAATATTGTAACTCGTTACAAAGTATTCACGCTAGTGAAATTTCAATTTTTTACAAAAAAAAAATAAAAATATATTGAAGTGCATAACCATTATATGATAATTTATTGTTTTACATTACAACAATATTTTACTATGGGTACACAATCAGTCTTTTACAAAACAAAATGTATTATTTATGATAATAAAAATATAGTTTTTAATTTTTAATACTCTCCATTGACTTTTATATGCATAATATTTTAATATATTGGATTAAATTATTTTGCAAAAAAATTGTATCGAATGAAAAAAATGATGGTTACTAATTTTTTTCGAATGGTAAGAATATATAATAAATTATTGAACAGTTATATAGTGCTTTATTCCGGGAAAAACTTATGAATATTTATTGAATATTTATTATGAAGTATTGAATTTTGAAAAATAAGATAATTCAAATTAATATCAGTATAATAGTTATACCTATGTCTATGCGTTTTTTAAATGTCTACTTTCGAGCAAATATTATAATCATAAATGTGGCATGCTGGTGCTCAGAGACTGAACAATTAAACGGTACAATGGTCACTGAAAACGGCTTTATCTGTTGTGAAAATCAAATTAATTTTCGTTTGCGGAAATTAATTATTCGCGATTAAATTATACACGATTTTCATATTTCGAAAAACAACACAACCTACTGATAAAATTAATTAGTTTTTAGGCGTTTTACCGAATAAATAATAATAATAATAATAATAATAATAATAATAATTATAATAACAACATTTTCTCGACCGTTAATCATAGGCAAGTGTTTTTTCTCGTTCACTTGACCGGTTGGCGCCTTAATTAACGCATAACAATTTTGTATTATCTTTAACTTGCGTTTTAATTACAAACCAGCCCCCTAGACGGTTTTTAATCACCGGTCAGCGCACGTACACACCCACCCTCTCCGAATACCAATAAATTGACCGACAATCGACCTCGACAGGTTTACATGACGCGTCATTTCATACGAAAATTGAAAAATTATAAAACATCGTAATTTGAAATTTCCTTTAAGATTAACGTCATGCTGTCGATTAATTTTTATCTCATCACTTTATTACCCATTTCAGACACATCCCTTACAGATCCCCCGGATTTATCGTTTCATTATTGGAATAATTTACTACGCTGCAATCTGAAAATTTTATAAAATAAAACATGGGTACATAAATATTATATTTTTTATTTTACATTTATATATTTTTCCCATTCATCGCGGCGTGAAAAAAAAATATTAGTTATATACAAACAATGTGTTATAAACAACTCGGTTGATCGGATAATTTAATTATTTTAGTTTATTTTTTATATATTTATATTGTGTATATTGTAAACCTATCACTCGAAAAACAATTTAAATACCGAAACATTTGAATACACTACTGGCGGCATCTCGGTTAAGTAACGCACGGGAGATTGATATATTGTTAGATTAAATAGATTTAATCATCGTGACTAGATAAAAATATACCAGTAAACAAACTACGTGTGAAAAAATGCGTGTGTGAATGTGTTTCTAACTTAAATTTACACATTTTTTTAAATTTATTATATGTAAATCAGATAAAAAAAAACGCCTACTGCGGGCGATTTGTACACGCGTTTTGAGCTGTAGCCGAATTATTTATTCATCCGAATAAGGCAATGCCGGGTCGTTTTCACACGTTTTTATCCAAAGGTTTTTAAATTAAAAAATATATATATAAATAGAAATAATAACAATAATAATAATAATAATAATAATAATAATAATAAATATAAATAAACCGTTAAAATATATTATGTATATATTATGCCTACTTAATAGAAATAGTTTCTATTATAATGTAAACGCGTGGATGATCGATTGCGCGCATAAATCGACTGACCACACGCACGACGATCGTAATAATAATAATAATAACAAAAATCATAATGGTAACAATAATAATAACCAAAAAAAGTATTATGGCCTGTACGATGGATACCAGGTATGGAGTAACAGACATATCGGGAAAACCATAGACGTGAAAAACTGAAAAACCGAAACGATCAAAAGACTCGACGCAGACGGACGAAATTCGCATAACTACATCACAAGTATATTTTATATTATTATTATTATTATTATTATAATATTTAGGTAACAATAATACGCTGACAATAAATATTTATCGAGCATATACTCACGTAAGTGGTTGAACGCGACTCATGCAGCAGGTGAGGATTCAGGTGCGTAGCGGCGGCGTCGTCGTCGTCGGCCACACACCATGTCTGCACGGATAGACCTGCCGTCGACCTTTGGCCGGTTTTCCCTCCGTCCGTGCCAGCGGCGGCGGGCTCCTACCGACCTTTTCGACGTCGACGTTAACTGCGGTTCGCTTCCGGTGCGCGGTAAGACGGCCGGTACAGTGGTACACTGTAATATGGTACGATTATTGTTCACGCGGGGTATACCACGGGTATATGCGATTATAATGTTATTAAAATCTCCGACGATATCCAAATTGGATAAATCCGGACGCGGAAAAAATCTGCGGCAAACGTTTGCGCGATAGATACACACGGATCGAGCAAACGGATTAAAAAAACAAAAAAAAATTATCTTTATCACACGAATGAATTAATATAATATAATAAAATTCGATTGTCAGGTGCGGATAGCGACGGTAATTATCACAATAATAATAATATATATATTATTGTCGTAGCCGATTTACCGTTTGGTCCGGACGATCGGCGTGCACCGTTTCGCCGGCCGGTCGAACGACAGCGTCGGCGACGGCGACGGACCGTTCATAGTGATCCGCCAGACTTCACGAGATCGCGATCGTTTTAGCCGCGTGGGCGGAACGGAGAGGTAGACGAAAATGTTTTCGAAAAACTACATGTAAGTATTAAATTGTGAATCGAAAAAAAAAAAAATTTTTTTTTTTTTTTTAAAAATTCGCGAACGGTTTTTCGCGAACGAGGCGCCAAACCGGCGCGGTTGGCTTACGGACACGGGACAGACGGAGTTTTTCCGCGGCGCGGACCCGGATCGGGAGAGCGATCGAGTGGGATCGACGACGTGGACGGGAGAGCTGCGTATGAACGACGGCCGAACGCAGACTGATCAAAACCAACGGTCGCGCGGCGGACCCGGCACACCGCGCGCGCCACACACACACACATACACGCACACACACACACACACACACACACGCACACACACACCCGCACACACACACACACACCCGCACACACACACGCACACGCGCACACACAACATACACACGCACACACGCACACACACGCGCGCGCGCCCGCCCGCCGTAGCCGCGGCCGCCGCCCGCCACCCAGTCCGACGACGGTGCGAGTGCGCGCGCGCCCGTCCGCCGCCCTGCCGACGGTCTGCCCGCCCGCTTGTGTGTGCGTTACCCGACGCGCCGGCGGCGGCCCGTCGTTTTCTTTTTCCGTTTGATTTTCGTCTTTGCGTTTTGTTAATTGTGCCGCCACCGAAGACCCTTCGCCACGAAACTTTACGCAGTGTCACGGTCGTCCTGTAACGCCGCCGCCGATGGTTCGCACCTATTTCGAAAATGAGCTTGGAAAACGCGCATTACCCATAACCGTTGTTTATGTTTCGGTTAAAATTGGATCTGCGAGATTTTACATTGACATTAGAATGATTTTCAAAATTACAGACGAGTACATTTTAATTTTTATACATTTATAAAATATTGTTATGGTTTTCTTCATTTCACATCGTCAACGTTCAATTACCGATAACTCCGTATAGCAATATAAAACAAGTTAATAACTATCACAGACTTCGAAGCAAGGCTGGGCATTATAACGCGTTAATAAGTTATTATTTTTATTAATATTAACTTGGTCATTAACTCAAAGTGTACAAAGAATTAATTTTACATTTAAACGAGTTAAGTTCATTTGAATTATATAATCTGAAATTAAGAATGTAATATGTTCAAGAGATTACTAAGTGGTTTTTTTTCAAGTCCAGAATAAAACATCATCATTCTCCTTGGAAGTTATAAGTCCACTATAGATCTTTAGATTCTAGTATAACATTTACCTCAAGATCTGTCTTTTTCCATAATAATAATCCTAATTTCTACTGTGAACTAACTACTAATGATATGTAAACATATATGAATTCTAATTAAATCATTGTAAATTTTAAATCATTAGTAATTATTAGTTATTAATAAGAATGGTATTATTAATAACTAAATTTGACTTAATTTGGTCAAAATAAAATTGCTGATACACATTTTATAAGTTATAAATGTATATTAACAAAAATACACTATTTTTTGAAACATATAAAATGAAAATAGTTCTTTGCCTTAATTACACAAAAAGTTTTAGGTATTTTTTCAATTTTACTTATATGAAAATGGGAAACACATTTATTTTTTGAATTAACTTAACTCGAATTAAAAAGTTAGTATTAACTTTTGATTAACTTCTAACTTAGTTAAATTGATATACAATTTTGAGTTAACTTGTAATTAAAAACAATATCTAAATTAATTTAATTTAGATTTTAATTTAACCTAACTGAGTTAATAAAAAATATCATTAACTTGTATAGCCTTGCTTTGAGATAAAAATATTATTGAACCAATGAGATTAAGACATCGGTGTCTAAAAAATGTTTATAAATAAACTAATATAATATTATTATAAATAAACTCTAGAATCATAATAACATATACACTTTAAAATTTAAAATCAGAGAATCGCTGTGCCATTAAAATCAAAAGCATCTATTGATAATATGTAAAACTTTGATTTGAGACACAAACAATTTAAACTCATAGGTAGTCAGTCTTGAATTAATTTATAACTTACTGATTATACCTGAGTATACAATTAACAAATCGAAAATAAAAATCATGCAAATGCAGCAAAATTTAAGCTAGCCTTAACAATTACGTATAACGCCACGTCACGGCGGAGGAGTCTAAATCGATTTCTAATGTGATTTTTTGTTTTAACGGTGGCTTTTGATGTTGTAACTTACATAATTACGATAAAAGGCGATCGACAGACGACACTCCGTGGACACGCGGCCATTATATTATAATGGTGACGAATATGTCAAAGAAGCAATGATTATTGTTGGTTTTTATAGGCTCTTATTCGAATATAAAAGTTAACCTTAAACAGTTTATTTCAAATTAAAAAGTAAAAATGTTTCTAGTTTTTCATGTTTTCGACAGACCGTCTACCGATCGATGTGCAATTTTGCTACTAATATACAGTCAGGCTAGTTTAGCATTCAAGATAATCTCGAATGGCCGCTAAAATATTGGGCAGGTAGGATCTCGAAACTCTATGTTAATATTACATTAAACAAGGTAATGCCTTATTTCTTATTTCGTTAACAAATATAATAAGGTTATTATTATTTATTAATATTAAAATTTAGCCAATATAGCAAATTACGGACCGTTAAAAAAATATTTTTCGAAGGGCCAAGATTACCCAATCTAGCTCTATATATAGAGTGTATATTACTACTTTTCTTATATAGGTAAGGTATATATATATCAAGTATACCTATAGGATGTTATGCATAAATGTATAAATTCATATCGTCTCGCGTTCCATTAAAGGTTACGGAGAATGTAAATCTGTGAGTCCAGTTAAAATGTCATATAAGGGATGAAAGTGATAGGTATGTCATAATATTCAAACCACAGAATCAAACCTTTTTTACCGCAAAATATACGTTTTTTAATGCAGCTCGACCTACATCAATTTAGTTTATTTTGTTATTTTTGTTGTGTTGTTAATAATTATTACTATAATCATTTCATAATATATTTTCTTTTTTTTTTTTTTGACCAGACTAGAATTTTATGGGTAAATATTTGCCAAATTTCGGCATTATATATTTTGTTTCGGTGCACCATTCAATGCTTCTGTAAGGTAAGATTAGGTAAAAAACATGGAAAAACATAGAGTAAGAACATCGAAATAGAAAATACGTAACCACCCATATACTCTTTAGTATATACACTTGTATTGTACAGGAACTCCTGAAAAAAATAATGTCAAAATATATATTATTATAACTTTTATCTGATTGTAGTCTTATTTGAAAACTCGAAAACTCTACATTGCTCTTAACTATATGGAAAGGCACGTGCAGCCAGTGACAGGAAAGATAAACTCAATAATGCGCACGGTTCGTGCTCGACTGAGCGTTGTGAATGCTTTAAATTCCGTTTGTGTCAAGAGAACTTCTTCACTGGTAGTTATCGAAAAAAAAAAATTAAAAATATTGCCATGGTGTGAAAAACTTGATAAAACCATCACGTTGGTTTAGGTGTTGAATTCTCAAGGGGCTTCGTGCGAGTCATCTAAAGCCTAATATTATGTAAGTGTGTTTCGACGACGTTCCGACCATGACGATAGAAATGTTGAAAAAAAGCAAACGTTATTTGGAAAAACTAGTAAAGCTTCGGGCGGAAATACGTGAAATTAAAGACTTACAGGCAGTCATGCAGTTGATCCGGTGGTATACGGTATATTATTTATTTTTTTTTTTGTTCAACCCTTTTAGTAAAGGGTTTATGTGAGTTCCGTGATAAATGTTATTAATAAATTGACGATGGTTTATATAAAGTTCGTATTATCGCCATAATTGTAATGCTTTCATAATTAAAGTACAGTAATTATATCATGATACAGCATTTTTCCACAAGAAAATTAAATTAAATATAATTTATGAACTTAATTATTATTAATGAATACCTAATCATTATTTTTACTCGTATTAATTGTATAGATACTAATATTATATTTTTTTACCAATATTTCTGTGCTAAATTCATGACGACTAGAATATTATTATATTATTATTATTAATATTTTAAATTAAATTAATTTTAAAACATTATAGTGAAGATATATACTTTATAAATTATAGTTATATTTATGATTGTTAAAAAAAAAAACACTGTTTTACACTTAAACTAAATAATTACTTAAGATTCATATTAATTAAATCATATAAGTGAGGCAATTAGTGCCATATCATATCTGTACTAAAAAAAGAATTAAAGATAAAAATAGCTGATAAAATACTTCAAAACTAAATTTTTTTTTTTTTTAATAAGTAAAATAACTCTTTTTTTTGTAATGGCGTTAATCATTTTTATTTTTTCAATGTTCACTTTAAATAGAACAATACTATATGATGCAGGTAGTATTATTTTATTAGATTGCGAAATAATTCACTACCTATCTTCTATCATAAAACAAATCGTGATTTGTTGTTTTAATATCTAATATTATTATACAGAATATTATAGTAAGACGACTATATTTATTTATATTATAATTTTTTAATTGATTATTAACTGCATAACCGCATGTCCGAATAACACTAAAACATTTTTATTGTTAAGCTCTTAATGCCATAATATTGTAAACAGTTTAATTGAAAAAATAAATTATTGATTAACAATTATGTTTTAATCAATAAGCATATTTTATAAATAGATTTTTTTTCGTTTTCATTGCAGTTACACTTAATATCACGATTCCATATAATGTCGATATATTAAATTTATTAATAAAATACAATAATCATCATATTTAAATGGGTAGGTATATTATAATATCATAAATTAATTATTCCAAATTCAAAACCATTTTATCTTACAAAATCTTACTATCGTATAATCATACATAATTAATACCTGCATAAGTAAGGTATAATGCTGTTTTGGGGAAAACTATTCAAAAGCGCACCTATATAAAATAATCTGATAATAAAACTATACAAAATTGATATTCCTAGTCTCAACTTTTAAAATGCAATCATGTAATATTACACCTACAGTTTTACTAAAATTAAAAAATAGTAAAGAGGTGGGGAGACATCGTATCAAATTATTATGATTTAATAAGTTAATTACCACATGATATAGACAATTCAGACCAATCGTTTTGGGTGTGAAAACCAGATACTTGAATCTCACAGAATGCATGCAATCAAGATTATAGCGGTCCAGTTCATGATAAGACTGAGTAACATTATTATTATTATTATTATTATTATTATGTAGAAGCATATACGGCTGACCCAATACGATGTGAGATCGAGAGATTGAATTATTCTGTTGAAGGCTCGTAAAAAAAGAGATAAAAATAACGAATCAGATAAAGAGAAAAAATTAATTAATAAAACCGGCTATCATGCATATAGAGTACAATGTATTAGTAGTACAGCAAGTAGACACGTTATAGAAGGCTACAGTAACAACCGATCTGCTTATCAGTGATTAACATTGCAAGCCACCTTAATGTAGTCAAATGCCCGCCAATAGGTGTCATTATATTATTATATTGTATAAATCTTAAATAACATAATGAGGTCAAATGTATTCGATTGTTTGACTGATTTCATGAATGTGAGACATAATCGTTTCACTTTTCATTATTTTGTTTTTTCAATTATTATTCTTTTGCTTTATTTAAAACATTCGTACCAATTATGATTACAATATTTTACTACACCACAACTGCTTCTCTCTCTCTCTCTCTCTCTCTGAATCTTCTTTTTTCCTTCTCTAGAATTGGTTTTCTAGACTTCATCGTAACGTCATAATGTTTGAATATATAATAAACAATAACGATAAACGGTAAGCTTATAACAACAAAATATGTAGATTTGCATGTTTTATCGTTTAAATGTTGAAAATGTTCTCAATACTGTTAGTAGTGTTAAACACTCGACAAAGAGAAAATAACATATATACAGTATACAATATACAATATACATAATATCATATTTATATTCATAAATTAAATTGAATGTAATTTGATATATATTCTATATTATTCTGTAGGTACACCCAACTGTGATTCTAAATAAAAAATATATTCTATTGCGGTGATCACGATTGATATAACTTATAATATGATGGCATCAATACATTTCAAATTTAATAACCAATTTATATTTGAATTTTAGGTGCATAAGCTATCATTTGATTTTTAAACTTTGATAACATTTAATGGATTCTTGTGAATATATAATTATAATAATGTTTCTTTTTTTGTACCTACTATATAGATTTAAGTAAGAGTAAATATAACAGATATTGAATAATTCAATTAATATTGTTTATTAAATCGTTTACATCATAATAGCATATGTCTCAGTATACATTTTTAATAATAATAAATTATTGCTTGATCAAGTATGAACATTATTTAATGTCACGTAATTATACAATGGTCAAATTTTTGTTTTTAAATGGTCCTGTAGATTAATATCTTTTACAGCGTATTATAAACAAATAGTATCAATAAATTTGGTATGAAAGTATGTATCAGTACTACACAAGATATTTAAATAGTTGAACTTTATTCAAAAATTACAACATCATAAACATACTACTTGGCTATTTTATTACCTAGTCATTTATGATGAAATAATTTAACACAATATCTCAAATATATTTGTACATAACACAATTTACATAAGTTTATAAAGTTAAATAGGTAGGTACTTAAAACTAAAATGAACGGTCTAAAACTTATAATTACGTTTCATTAATCATACCGAACAAGATAGTGTGCATTTGCCATTTGTGTTATGATTTTAATGTAAAGTAGGTGGTAAGACAAGTTATTCGCGTTCTTAATTATAAAAATAAACAAAGATAACCTGTAATTTATCGAAATAGTCAGAAGCTCAAATTTAAATGTTAATAACAACTCCGTTTTAATTTTATTTTTCATATATGTGCCTATACTTTACGAAGAAGTAAAATGTTCGTAAATTCAGTTGAATTTCATCAAATTGTATAATAATTATACTTATTAAATTGCAATGCACGTAATGAACAGATAATTTACGATTTATTATTTGAATAAGTTTAAAGTACAAAATATGAAGTTTAAAATATATTTTTTAAAAAGAAATGTACCTACAAATTGTTAAAAAATAATGTACACATTAAATTTACATATTAAAATGTTTAAATATTTTAAATTATTATTTTTATTAAAAATATAACTTTTATTCAAAAAATAATACAACCAATTTTTAAGATTTTTTCTGAAATACCTATAAAGTATAAATATACTTGTTAATCATTATTTCTGTGTTTTTTTTATACCTAATTAAAATTATCGTGCAATACTTTTTACTTAGGTCATGGATTAAGTATCTATGCTTGAATTAAGTTTTATAGATAGGTTCTTTACAGGTAGGTAATTTCGTACGTAAAAAGTATTCTCTGTAAATATAAAATGGGTTAGTTGATTCCGGCTTTCATATCTAAACCAGTTTCGTGCTTACTGTTATGTCTCATACGGAGTATTATATATTTTTGCTAAATGTTGTTAAACAAATGTCAAAAAGCAATACAAAAATAAAAATAACCTTAACAATGAATAATTAAAATAATATATTTTGTACAAACTTTTACATGAATAATAAAAACATATTACTTTGCAAACATATTATTTCGATAGTTATGGTTTGAACAGATAAACTAATAAAATATGAAAATAATGTTCAAATCAAAATATTATGTTTCAAAAAAATATACTGCAGATTAATATGATCAAACTCTCGAGTATATAATATTGAAACATTTGCAAAACGTAGGTATATGCACTAACGGTATCGTAAAATAAACATTGACCGAACTTAAATTTACAAAATATATAAAGATGTAAAGAAAAAACAGGCAAAGCATTAATTTTTTATATTCAAATTAACTATTTATTTCTAATATTTTTTTATTTTTGTTCACGCAGCATGCGAGTGGTATACATTACCAATTATTATATTTGGGTTCGCATAAAAAACGATCACTGATGATGGTAATGACGATGTTTTAACGTAAATATAAATAGGCAACGACCATGTACATACTACTGTTGTTTGCAGAAAGTTTCGAAAACCTTAGGTACCTAAGTAGTGTTTTCACCAGAACCGGTGTGCGGCCATGCGATTATTTGTTCCGGCGGCCGTCAGTTCGTACCATTTTTCCGTTCAAATCAGCACATGGCGTAATAGACATCAAAGATTCGAAAAGTGGCTACAATAAATAATAATCAGATGCCGGGAAAATCGTGTACAGAAAATCATATATTATTATACAGGTTATGAGACATAGGCACATTTTACCGAGAATAATATAGGAATAAGCATCATGTATGTCTGAATATTATAATATTTTATGACACACATTCCAAAATGATATTTTTATGATTCAATAAAATGCAATAATTATAATATTATGTGAGCGAATGAGTGTGTATGTGTGTGTGTGTGTGTAATACTATTTTATTATCAAGTGATTGTATAGTTGTGTACGCACCAAAACGTTATCAGCACAAAATATTTAAAATATTTAATAATATATAGAGTGATGGTGTCGTGGTAATTATTATTGTTATTATTATGATTAGTAATATTATTGGTATTGTAGTAATAGTAATACTTAGTAGTAAAAGTATTAGTAGTAGTAGTAGTAGTAGTACTATCAAAAAGTAGTGGTAGTATATAGTTTATAGTAACAATAATGCTCGGAGCACGTTAACTGTTTGAAAATATATATATGTTGACAACTTTAAAAACACCAATTGTACTATATTATTATGGTTCGCCTCTGTGTGCTGTACTTGCTTATCTCGAGTGCCTGTTGAACACATATTATTACAAGTGTACCTTCAATATAGGATGGCTCTTTTTTCGTGAACCACGAAGTAACTAAGAAAATACGAGGAATAATTTTTATTCTCTCAACAAAATATACTAAATTCAATATCACGGGAAAATGTAAAATAATATAGTGTAGATATCTATACTAATATTATAAAGAGGAAAGATTTGATTGTTTGTATTGAATAGGCTCCGAAACTACTGAACCGATTTAAATGAAATTTGGTACATAGATAGTTTAGACACCGAGAAAAAAACATAGGCTACTTTTTAATACTAAAAAAGGGCTGTAAGGGGCTGTAATGGACTGAAATGGGGGATGGTATATATTATAACGCCGTATCCGCACGGGGTTGCCCTCAACATCGGTGTCGGCGGTGACATGGAAGGGGAAGTTTGGGTGGCCAGATATGGGTCGCTGCCGTACCACGAAAATATATGTATCTATGGTATATATACACGTCGCCACGACGCCGGAACAGTCGTTGTTAATTTCATTGGAAATTCCGAGTGTAATGTATTGCGTGTCTGGGTGCGTCGACACTAATAATAAATATAGATATAATTATAAATGGACCTCTTGGTAAATTACTACAAGACGCCTCATTGATCATGTGGGATGAATGTACCATGAGCCATAGATCACATATAGAGACCGTGGACAGAACCTTAAAAGATCTTAGAAACTTCTCTGCTCTCATGGGCGGGATTATTTTTGTATTTACAGGAGATTTCCGACAGACACTTCCTGTCATTAACAGAGGTACGCGAGCAGATATCATCAAAGCATGCTTGAAATCATCCCCTTTATGGACTTCAATTGAAAACTTAAAATTACGAACAAATATGAGAGCACATCTTCATGGAATCACAAATAGTGATTTTCCACAACAATTGCTAAAAATTGGGGAAGGGATTTTCCCATTTCAAATTTAAGCGAAAATTGTGGCATCCTTCTGGATGAGTCACTAGGTCAGATAGTCCATAATTTAGATAATTTAATAGACGCAGTTTACCCTGACATGAAAAATTTGCACGAAAAGGAATTTCATTGGCTGTATTCTAGGGCAATAGTGTCACCTAGGAATGATGCTATCAACGAAATAAACAATCTGATTTTACAAAAAGTTCCTGGCCAAATAAAAAACTACAAATCGATCGACACCGTCACGAACATCGAAGACGCAGTGCATTATCCACAAGAATTTTTAAATTCACTGAATCCTTCTGGACTGCAACCACACGAATTGACATTAAAAATAGGATTTCGGATCATGCTTTTGAGAAATTTAAGCCCTCCGAGTATGTGCAATGGAACAAGTCTGCTTATTAAAGAATTCAATGATAATTTAATTATGGCGACCATTATTACCGGCCCAGCAGCTGGTCAGCTTGCTCAAATTCCGAGGATACCGATGATCCCAATTGATCAGCCAATCCCGTTTAAACGGCTTCAATTTCCGGTGAAAATATCTTTCGCATTGACTATTAACAAATCCCAAGGTCAAACCTTCGAATTAATAGGGATTGACCTACGAAAAGAATGGTCTACTCGTGGCCAACTGTATGTGAGCCAATCACGAGTTGAATCTGTTGATAAGCAATTTATTTTGCTACCACAAAATAAAACAACGTCAAACATCATTTACAGAGAAACTCTAACCCAATAAATTTAATGTTTACTTATTTTCAATATGATTTAATGATATATATGATATATGGTTCAAATTCTACGCAAACGAAGTTACGGGCGGATGCTATAATTAATATGGCAAAACAACGTTTGCCGATTCAGCTAGTTGTATATATTCTTATAAATACATTTTAAAAAAATGCTTTTCTTTCCTAAAATATCACCTGGTCCGCGGTAAAAGAAATCATCCTGTATACCGATTGACGACCACTCTTTCGCTCTATGCGTGCATCACTCTTTATCTCTCTTTCCCTCACTCTCCTTCTTCCTCACTCTCACCGTTTTATAAACCATTGAATCAATTGAATATCCAGGTTACGGCGGTACATACTACGGTATTTGTTATCTGTTATTTCTCATTTATCAAACTACATCTACAACTCGATAATAATTATATAAATATATCATAATAATTAATAAGTAATGAATAAGTATAATTAATAATATAATAAAAAAAATGTGCCTAATTATTTTTTATTTTCATCTGTAACACGAACCGCCCAAGTTTATTGTTTATTACTCAGCGACCACACTTTATAGTAATTTATATTAATATAATATTTCAATTCTTATTACAAAATCAAAGGGTGGCATAGTTTCAAAATTACTCAGTTGCTAATCGATTGGTGAGGGGTAGAGAGGAACGAGAGTAACCGGAGGGTACTCGTTTCTTGAGTTTTGCGTTGTAGCACATTTTCGTGGATATTATTTTTTAGGCAAGTAAGTAAAACTGGATCAATTATAAGTTGAGGACTCCGCATGCAATGTCAGTCTACAATTCGCGTTCGTTATACATGCATATATAGATACTCGTGTTTGACAGAGACATTAATTTATATAACATTGCGTCGTACGGAGAAGGTATAGAGAAACGTAATATAGCATAAAAAAATATATTAAAACATCAAAAACATCGAACGTCGACGTGAAGTATTCGCGCCAAGATTTCATATGGTATTTTAGACACACAGCTTAGTGATATCGATATTTTTTCGCCACCAACAAAAGCCGATTTTCATCGACGGATTAAGAGTCGTTAATATTCGATAAATTTACGCTATGATAATATTATATAATACGCACACATGTTACTTAGAACAAACATTATATTATTATATAGACGGGATGTGTCAAAGTGCTGGACGAAAGTTTGGTGGTAAGGCGTCGGTCGGTGTGGTGGTTAAAGGTTTTTATTGGCGACGAGACCGCATAGAATATAATATTATAATACAATGCAGCGCAGACTATATAGAGCTTCATCGGATTATATTATTACAACACACGCTCAATGATTAATGACAATAAGCGTTTTTGTCCGCATCAGTATGAAATATAATAATAATATATTGGCAGTATCGTGGGTGTGATGTATAACTTAATGTTATTAGTTACACCGTGATAATGATATTAATATATTGTCTATAGTGCATGTTTTGTCGACCTTTATAGTTTTTTTTTTTTTTTGGTTTAAGTTTGGTTTAAGTTTTCAAAATAAAATTTATTGTGTTGATTTGGATGTCGGTAGGTATAATTATCAAAATTACAGAAAAAATGGTATCCGGTTCTAAGGTTAAGAGATATAGGTATTTAAACTCTAAACATATCATATATAATCAAATTGGATTATAGGTCAATTCACTCTAATATCGAAAATAACAGAGACAAAAATGGATTATTCTTAAAATAATTAACTATGCTATGCATTTAGGAATAAGTTAGAAAGACGGAGACAGCTCAAACTCAAGTACGACACGTTGATTTAGTGGCATAAACATAGGCAAAAACAATATTTGTTTTTGATGTGCGCGCCTTATGCATATAGTACCTATTATCTACGAAAATAAACTTATTTTTCGTCATTACCTTATATTTAAATTAATAGGATTTTTATAATATCGTACCTATATATATATATTATGAAATCGTCTTATAGTCTTACACAATATTATGACGTATATTATAATATTATTAGGAAAATCTCTTGCATTGGGATCGTCGTGGGCGTTGCACTTTACAGCGCACGTAAACGCACGTTATTACACTATAATATTATGGCCATATAGAATTATTGTCACATAATAAGTAATATTAACTCACAGAGCGGTCGGCGGTGGGTGCTCTCGTTATCGGTCATACGAATTCTTCGGTCTGTATATTAACCGTCGTGACGGAAAAAAAAATGTCAAACCATATCCACGTTTTCACACGCACCGCGGGTTTAAGAGCTATATAACTCGCATATTATTATAGGTGCACTGCACGCATGCACTTTTAGTACATAATAGGTTACCTAACTATAATAATAACGCGTGTGTAAACCGTCGAGACATAAATCCCGAAATGCGTTGTCGTGTATACACAGTAATAATAATATATAGGTATTTACAGACGTACTCGATACATCTATATCGACAGTGGTGGTGCAGTATACGATAGTAGAGCACCTATGTGTGTGTGTGTGTATATATATATATATATATATATTATACTGTATATCTTTACCGCGGAGCCATAGAAAAATTTAAACCGTTTTGTCGGCGGAAGACCCACCGGCACCGACACCGCACACACGTGCACACCCACGTCATATTATCGTGTACCTGCGGCGATATATAATATATTATGTCGAAAGACTTTTACGACCACCGGCCTGGTGCAAAGGTAAAGGCCTGCTGGCATCCCTCGTCTACACACGGCGCGGGATGCCGCGCAAAAAAGTTTTTATTTTTTCTCCGATCGCCTTCAATCTTTTGAAATTCCAACGCAGCAGAACGTTGGTAAATCGTGGGTCTCGCGGCACGGGGTAGGTAATATAGGAAGGTACACACGCATTATTATTAATACGGCCGGACGACAAAAAAACACGCAACGTTTGAATAGAATCGTACTTGGCGGCTGTACATTATATATTATTTTATGTAGTCCTGTATATTATTATTGTATCCACACTACTAAACTGTACCCATATAATACCGCCTATACGTCTGCGAGTAAATAATATTATACTATATTGGTATTTTATTTCATGGCACACAAAAAAGAAAAACCTCGGAGGTGTTAGGTACCTGTATAGTGATATACTGTTCGAAAACTATTTTGACGTGTAACGCGAGAATTTGTTCGGACCTAAACGCACACCATTGTATCGGGTAAGGAGTTTTTGTCCCTTAAATATTTTCTGCGGTACATCCTTTCGTAAAAATGTATTGTAGAAAGCCGCGAGAATAATGACCTCAACCGCTTTTATACACAAATCTGAGCATAGATCACCCCATTCTTACATGCCACATGTCAAAACATAAATATACATTAAAAATTATAGAGTAGAATATGCTCAGAACGCGTTTGTTAAATTCTTAAAAAGATCGGCAAGTGAGTACCGCTCTGCTAGACAGTAGATGTCGAGTGGGGAAATGGATGTGTTCAATTTGAATTCATTGATATAAATCATTAAATACGAAAAACGATTCTGAACGAAGACGGTCTGTCAGTTAACATTTCTAAGTATATTTTATATTTTTGTGATATTATTGCTATTAAATAATTCATTTTATTATTAATAATTCAGTAGGTTAATTACTTTTATTAATTTTTGTTGAAAACATTACATTTGAAAATGTCATTGTGTATATAAAATATAATATAATATACTTTGAACGTTTTAAGCGTCCACGATAAATATTTTTAAATTACAATGAAATAACTAACATCATTATTCTTCATTTAAATATCTAATTTTGTTCAAATTTTAACTTAAAGTGTCTATAAAAATCATCCATCAAAATGTATTTTTTATATTTTTTGATTATAATATTAACTACTTACGAGAAACTTTATTTTACATTTTAATCGTTCAGCTCTTTTAGGCTTAGGCCTATGCCTGTAAATGAATAGAGAAATGAGTCTTTTCAAAATGTTTAACCCAATGTTTATACATGGCATTTCTGTTAAAACAGTTTTTTGAAACCGAGTGTAGTTACCCAGGGAAGGTTTTCTATTCATTATGGATAAGTTTTCCGTAGCTGGGGGTTAGAGCACTTGTGTATGAGGTTTTTATCAATAAAAGACACGTTTGGTTTATATATCTAGAAAAATTATTATATATTAAAAAGTACTTTACTGTTTTAGAAAATGGCTGTTAAAGTGTATAGTTATCGGTGAGTTCGCTCGTGTTGGTCGTGTTTGTTGAACTGACTACATTATAAGTATTGTGTGTTGGCAATAGGCCTTACAATTATGCATGTGTGTTAATATTAATGTATCGGTCAGCATTTGATCGTATATAATATACACAGGTGTCATCTAACACACTTAATAATATTGTTGCAATACATCAGGGATAACAAATCTTTTTTGGGTCGCATGCCAAAATTTGTAGGTAATCAAAGTTTTAAAAAAGTTTCACGTGCCAATAATAGGGTTATGTTCATACGGTGCCTATAAAATAATTTTCTGAGGAGATGGGGTCTTAAATAAGTTTACTAAAATTATTTGAATATTATTATTTTATTATTTGTTAGTCTTAAATATTTTAATGAACACAAGCAGTATTAACTTTAATGAAACACAAACAAAATTAGCTTTAATGAACAATTTTGGTTTGAAATAATTCATTGTAAAAAATAAACTTCCACATATTATGTATGTCGACGCAAATATTGAGTTTATTTGGAATGATCTATGAGCCCCTTTTTTAAAGTACAAAATGTTATATTTGGAAGCAGTGAGTTCCAAACTTTTATAACTGATGAGTTCATTTTTTAGAAATAATAAAACAGAAATATTAAAAATACTAACGCCACAATAGCCTAGGAAATGTTATTAAATTAAATTTTTTCTACAAAACTGAATTATTCAGTTAATTCCAAATTATACGCATTTTTCTCTAGCCGTTGAGTCTAAACGGATAAAACAAACATCGTTCCCAAACGCTTCAATTGTAACGACAACCACATCATCAGTGTACGGGTGAAATTCAAAAGATTATTTGATGTCATATGTGAATCAGCAAAATACCCTTTTGTAGACACTGCTTAACCTAACCGCGCAGCAGCACTCGACAGTTTGTATTACACAAAAGACGTATAAAACGTGTCGTACTGCAGCCGTAGTCACCGGATTCTGCGAGGAATAACAATTGACTTGACGTGGCCCTGTGCAACAGTCACGTCATTTCCTCGGGTACCTACGACACTACACGACAACAAACTGTATACATACCGTAGGTATATACGCGTAATGCGTTATAAATCCGTGAAAACATTATGTCCACCGTACTACCTATACAATATAATACACCGATGGTTGGTCCATTGATAACCGCGCGTGGATACGCCTGGACGATGGACAGACAATACGAATAATAATAATAATAATAATAATAATATAATATAATATATAAATACAGCACGTACCTATGGTGGACAATGGCGCTGTGGAATCGCATTATTTAAAAGGCAAGCAGCGTCGTTACACGGGACGTGTACCTTCCTTTTATATATTATTACCTCGTATAATAATATTGTATATATTATGCTTGGGTCTCGAGTGACGGTCAGACCGTGCGTGCGGGTTCATTCATTTTCGTCGTGAATGACACGGGCCGGGGGGCCTCGCACGCGGCGGTGTCGTAAGAATCGCGTATATTATTATTATTATTATTATCGTCGTCGTCGTCGTGTATATTGTTGTCGCGCGGGATCTGTACGCCGCTGCGCGACCTACGCGGACTTTTGAATTTCGTATTCAGAGGGCTCGGGCACGGGACAAAGGACCGAAAACGACGTGAGACCTGTACATAATTTACTCGTACGTATTATTATTATAATACACGTAATATGTCCCTCACACATACGCCCGGCCGACGCAAAGGATTCCGCCACCGCCGTCGCTGCAGTGCGCACAACGAGTGTTTTTATAGCTTTTTCCTTTTACAGAATATTATAATAATATACTGTTCGGGGTCCGCATTCGTGCAGTGCCGGGAATGGTGGGTGGGTGGTTGGGGGTGTGTGGAAGTGACCTGCGATTGTGTAATATAATATAAAATATCCACCACAGATCGGACATGATCTCGCCTTATCTCCGATCCGATGAGCCGAGTGGAAAATTACAAACGAAACGTTATCGCTGCATGGACCACCACTGCTGCTGCCGGCCAATAAATTGCATCTGGAATCTGGACATCGGTTTTATAATGTATAAAATACGCGCGTTTGTATATTATGTTATGTTTCTTCGGGAGGGTGTATTTCGATTTGACGTTCTCCATTATCTATATTCTTACGATTATTTCTTCATATTTTCTTTACGACGTTCTCTATATTATAACAATATACGATATAGGTTGTCAGATGCAGAAACGCCAGACAAGCCATTGCGACGAGTACCGATAACGCGTGCTGGACGTTATACATATATATTATATCGGACGTATTTTACGGTTTTGTGTTTTCGAAGAAAGTCATTTCATATCGATGGCAAGTAAAACTTTACGAAGTCGTGCGGAAGATAATTTTTGACTATTTGTCATTTCGTGTTAAAATCGTTGCCAAAAATTTGTCTGTCAGATAATGTATAGGACAGGTGATAATAGGTATACGTATACTTTCTTATAATTTTAAATAATCACAAATTATATACCTACTGAATGATTGTAATATTATTATGATTTATAATGTGTTTGAGTAAAAGTAGGATACATTTAAAAAATAAATGTTCTACAATCTTTCACTTACCTATATTGGTTTTGAAGAAAAAACAAATTTCAGTATGAATATGTTACAATATAGAAATTATGTTGGGTACTAAACTCTATTATGTTATATTTATAAGTTATAGGTATGCATTAAATCAAAAAAATAAGGAAAATATGAAAAAATTAAATTGTACGTAACACATTCCTCGCTGCATTGCCTACACGTATAACGTATATATAATATACTTGTATCATATTTACGATTCGATTTATCCTTGGAAATACTTATATATTAGTATCTCCCAATAAACGATGTGTTATGCATTATCTAAGAATCAATCTTAAGTGTTTTGCAAATATTCTATTCGATCAACTCCGTTCGTGTTGATAAACAAATACGTCACACGCGTATGGATGTGCATAAAAATGTAAGTATACGTGTAGTAGGTATAATTTAATCATATTACTTCATAGATATTAATTATCGTTGAAAATCGAACATTTTGACAACTTAACAGATTTTTTTTTTTTTTTATCATCATCACGCGGATTATTGCAGTTCGGTGTTATTGTATTACGATCGTAATAATTATATTTTATTTAAAATCACCTTGTGCAATGAATATTATTACGATCGATATTAATATACATTTAGTAACTGCAGTACCTATGCAGATGTTATGGCGGAAAACATAATAATATATCACTATTACGATAGGGTCTTGATGTATTTTATTTTTATGAAGTGCGTTCAAAATAAAACCATATTTATCGAAAAGCATAAAAAAAAAAAAAATAGAATTACAATAATTATAATGCACACTTCACCTTAGTTTTCGCGCGCGCAATACGTCGTGCAAAACCGTATCGTTAAAACTTGAAACGTGAAAAAACAAATGGATGAAACGGTAGTTAAGTAAACAGTTTATAGAGTTCTAAACAGTAGGTACGCATATCATACGATACGGCATACGTCAGTATAAATATTGAACAATATTATATATTGAACATACCTAATATAATAATATTACAGTTACGTACAATGCGCGAAACCGGCGTACAATCCAAACGTCGATGTGGTGTAAAGACAAAATGAAATTTCGAGGGATGAAAAAAAAACGATTGTCGTGTTGTAAAAAGGCAACCCAACACTTTTCAAATCTCCTCTAACGTGTGCGGATGACCTCCTGAGCATACGAACTACGCATTTTTGCCTATATTATTATATTATTGCGTGTGCCTCAGCGGGAAATCTCTTGGTACAATATAGGTAGTTTTCATTCGTGTAAATATTATATTATTCGGACGAACGAATGACGCGTAAACGGCGAACTACGAAAACAATAACAAAGACAGAAGACCCATATCTATACGGCGGCGGGCACCCCGCGGCCACCACCAGGCCTGATCTTCAAAAATCACTAAAATCACTTACATGTTTTTCGTATTAGCTAAATATTTTGTATTTTTAACGTGCTGGGCTTAGAATTCCGAAAACTCACATTAATCGCGCAATCGTTAAATGGAACGTCGAAAGAGCAGGGAATTCGAAAACAAAAAAACGTCGGTGGAATATACCTATCGACGGGGGGTGCAAAACGATAAGTCCAAATATTCGAACAGATATATCGGCCCGGGGTGCGAAGACGGGGCGGGTTCTGCACCCCCCACTGCTACGCCGATGACATAATATTATTGAAGCCGTTCGGTACGCAATTTATTATGCCAAAATATCCATATCTATATTATTATACGTATAAAATATTATACGGACCTATGTGTAGACGTACTGTTGGCAGTACATTTTTTTTTCAATTCGTTTTTAAAACCATTACTCTCACGACGGGATAAATGCCTTGCATATATTGTAATATATCTGTAGCGCAGTCAAATCTTCGCTCGGCATTTTGCAGTTAAAATATTTCTATACTTATATATATATATATATATAAATGCATCAAGTCTTTATAAATTGATTAAAATCATACCCCTCCAAATACTATGTGTATTGTATTATTATAACCGTTTAGCACCCGTGCGATCAACGGTTATTGATTAAACTGATGGATGGTATGCAGAAATAATCAGTTTGCAGTTTATCACGATGTCCGAGGGCCATTAGTGTAATTATAATGGTCGGAAAGAGGATAGAATTCCCCTCCCCAGCCTTTGATATTTGATAAAATAGTATTTCTAGCACTTTATACTTGAAAATATAGTGAATATTTAGTATTTTGTGTGTACAAAAATATCTATTCTTCTAGGACAAATTCCTAATCAAGACATTGTCAAGGGCCACGTTACTATATTTATTATAAATAAATATTATAATATACTATATTAGTATGTTAGTACATTATATATAGTTACAAATTCTAGTGCATGTATTCCATTGTTAAAAGAAAACACAAAATTATACTTATGATCCTCTGAATGGTTAGAATCGAAATTTTTGGTAGAATTATTGGGTGATTCTAAAATGCATATTTTGGTAAATTTTCCAAGCTTTTCGCCCTTTTAATGCACTGTTTAACTTGAAATTTTTTTAAACGAATAGACACCTGCTGTTTTAATCATCATATTTGGATGGACAACATTTTTAACCTTCAACCGTAATATATGGTAACTTAATATTGACCCCCGGGATTGTGCAAAATGATTAATTATCAAAATAATTTCCTAATTTTATCAGCAATTAAGTAGATAAAAAGATTTTTGTACTTTTTCAGCGCGGTAGAAACTAATTCTCACAGACCTTTCACGAGGGACGATCAAAAGTACTTCGAAAGTATGCCTTCCAACTGCGGTTTGCGATTGGGAAGTGCACGTTTATCTATAATATAATACAATATCATCGCGTTGACAATAAGCGCGCGTCTTCAATTTCGTTTTGGGCACCGTCATAGAAAACACTATTATAACAATGGCACGGTACCTATATATATGTTATATATATATATAGATACACCAGATGTGTGTAAGTGTATTTGGAAAGCAGTGGAATGACATTCTTCGAGAGTTTTTTTTTTTTTATTTTTATTTTATAATTTCTCTAGTATTATCGTTTACAAGACGCCCACAAAATTCCAATGCCCGTTGCAGCGTTCCGTTTCAAAAAAACAAAGTATCCACACACGCACGCACGCACACACATACACACACACACACACACACACACACACACACACA